>PVKB01003121.1:0-223448 GCA_004027205.1 Ctenodactylus gundi | reverse complement strand
CACGATCAAATGGAATAAGAAAGTAATTTGAGCTGAAACAGGTGGACCCACGAGGATTATCTTTTATGCTGTCAGAACCACATAGCTATGCAGAATCTCTTTCTGGCTGGTTCATTACCAACTCCCCACCACCACCACCACCACACACACTTGCCAGATGGCAAGGGCATAAGTGCCTATTCAGTGTCCCTGAAAGCACATTAACTCCCTGCAGCATCTAGATCACGCTTTCCACACTTCAGGTTTTTTTCCTTCTATAAATCTTTCATATTTTCTCTCTGCCCATGGGAGCTATCCAGCTACATCTAATAAATATAAATTATGTCTGTAGTTGGACTTTAGGTAGCATACTGGCAAGAAGCGTGCCAATGCTATTTCTATGACAATTACTTCATTTATAGTTAGTAAATTTACCTCACTGGCATGTAAAAATTTTAAGATATATCTGATGATACTTTATAAAATATAGCATCTTTCCATCAACTTCAATAAAGGTCAGATGTCAACCCAGGCCACTTCAGGACAGAGTCTCCAATTTACTTACGCGAATAGTATCACCTTAGATGAGATAACATTGTGTAAGGGAACTGGGAAGGACTAGTAAACACTAATGGAGGAGATTTTAAGGAGATTCTGAGGTAAGGTAGAAAGCCAGATCTTAAATTGCACACAGAGGGAAGTAGATGTCTTGAATTTAGGAGATACGAGGAAATCTCTGACCAGAAGACTTGCTGAGAGGTTCCTATTAGATCTCGTATCTCTGGAACATGAACTAATCTTTTAAGTAAATATTAATTTAATATCAAGAATGTATGATGTGATTTCTTAGAAAAAAGACTAGTTATTTTATTATTCATGTGTGAAATCTCGAGCCCTTTTATGTCTTTTTATAACCCAAATTTAAATCTTGCTGACTCTCCTTTGGAAGTATATTTCGATTTTTTTTTTCTTTCCAAACATCCGCTACTAAGTCCTCTCTCTACCTAGATGATCACAGGAGCTTCCAGCTTGACACTTCTGCTCTTTAAGCCATTGTTCACGGCCATCGTTCAAGCAATCTTCCAGGAATACCAGGCCACTTCCTTGCTCCACAACCATGCAAATGATTCTCCACTGCCACAGGGTGTTAGTCAGATTCTTGAACAAGAACTCGAAGTCCCACACCCAATATTGGGTTACAGTCTTCTAATCAAAAGGCACAGCTCTGCCCTCCACTCTCTGCAGGTCTTCACAAAGCTTCCCAGAGTCTGTCCAATTGATCTGACTGCCAAACTCATGAAACTTTGTTCAGTTACCATGAGATTTTAAAAATTATTTAAAAACATTTCACCAGGCTTAAAAGGAGAAACCTATTTAAATACTTTGAACTCAGCTTTGCAAACTCTATAAAAGGAGTCTTACGATTCATTGTACTGTTATCTGGCTTCTAGTCAATCTTTTTGGTTGCTTTACCTGTACACTGCCAGATTTCTGACTTCGTGTTTCAAAGCTCAACTTCTTCCAAGGCTCTGGTAGTTCTCTCAGTAGGATGCCTTGACATCTTAATAAGTTTCACTTGTTTAAATGAAGTTTCTAGGGTGTAGTGGTTGGGATTTAACATGTCCTCCAAAAAGGCTTTGAGCCCAAGGCTTGGTTGTTGATGAGCTTTTGGAAAAGTCACTTGATCATCAGTGCTCTAAGTTCATTAGCAAATTCATCCATTGATGAGATAATAGCTTGATGACACATTTAGGGGGTGTAAGAGATACACAAAATGGGGCCTAGTTGAAGAAAATAGGTCATGCAGATGTGACTGTGGGGCTGATCCCCAGTCCCTTCCTCTCTTGTTCTTTCCCTTTTCCCCTGCCACACCCTTCTCCTGTGATGTTTTTGCATCAACACAGGCCCAAAAGCAAAGGAGATGCGTCACCATGGACTGAAGCCGCTGAAACCATGAGCCAAAACAAGTCTTTCCCCTTTAAAGTTGTTTTATTTTCTCAGGCATTTGGTCATGATGACAAAAAGCTAACTAATATATGGGACCAGATCTCACACGCCTTTTTAGCTGCTGCAAAGACTTTAGTTTGGATTCAGTGAGAAGGAACCACTAGAAAATTCTATGCAGGAGAATAACATGATGTAGCTTCTAGTTCAAAAGGGTCACTCTGACAGGATCAGAAACATTTTTAAAGAAGTAAAGGCGACAGAAAGAGAGGTATCTATCCCCCCCCCCTCCATTTTGAGACAGGGTTTCACCAAGTTGCCCACACTGACCTCTGACTCGCCCTCTCCTCAGCCTCCCAGAGTCCTGAGATTACAACGGTGGGCCACCACACCCAGCTCTGGAATACTGCCTTCTCATTCACAATCCCAGCATGTGAAACTAGGGAGAAAAATAACTTGATTAGTAAAAATGCCATTTTTCTCGATGACAAAAAACCCAACTTCCAAGATGTTCTTTGAAGAAGAAAAAATTAAATGGTAGTGGCAGGAATTATTCATCAGGTACTTTTGTGACAAGCTGATAGATGGTTGGCAGAAAGTACAGTGCCGGGTAGAGAACATGTTGACGGGCACAGTTTGTTCTTTCGTAGGGCACCGGGCCCACGTAAATCCTGGAAGTGGATTCGACACTTGTAGAGCACCAAGTTTGCACCAGGCACCTTGGGTCATGCTGGGAATGGGTGTCAGAAGACACAGGATCCTGCCGTTCCTTCGTGGGTTCCCTTCCCCGGAGAAGACCCAGAGAAAGCTCTGCAGGAGTGGCTGCAGGGGAGGAGCCACCCAGCCAGGGCCTCCTCCTGCTAGTCAAGCTGAGACGGACAGAGTACACACACAGTGGTGGAGAGACAAAGGGGCCAGCCAGCTTTGCCGGGGGAGCCGGTGGGAGCAGGGAGGAGAAATGACTCACGATGAAGGAGCAGCACCCACCAAAGGAGGGCCTGGGCCCGGATGGAGCGGGCAAAGAGCTCCTGTGAGGGCCTGACGGAGGGAGCCAACAAGTGAGGCTGGTGGGGGTGGGCGCAGCTCCTGGCTGGCTGTCAGGGGAGGTATGCCAAGGGTTTGGACTTATCCTGAGGGCAAGTAGAAGCCACAGGAAGCTTCTCAACAAAAGAGTAAGCTGGCCATGTCTTGTGTGAGTGGTGCTGAGGCTTGAATAGAAAGTTTCACTTAAGCTCTCCAGGGCTCTCCATATTCTCTGTAGTGATTTAAGTTCACGCAGAGTGACTTTAGAGTGGAGAGTGGTTGATGGGGCAAACACAGAAACAGGGAAAACGGAATTAAGTCAGTACTGTAGGAATGGATCTCAGAGTCCTGAAGGGACAGGTGACACCAGAGGGTTGGTGGACCGGACAAGCAAATGGACAGACCCCAGGTACATCTGAGAGATGAAGTCAGCAGGACCTCCAGACTGGATGTGGGGGAGTAGCTGACGATAACAGATCTCTTGCTGGGCTGACTGAGGGGCGGTGCTAGTTGAGATCACAATAGCTGGGAAGCAGGTCAGGGGTATGAGGGGGTTTGGGGACGCACTGCAGATGGCTCCAGCTCTCACCATCCCATTGAGGGCACCTACCCAGCTCCAACGGGTGTGATCCCAAAACTTGCAGCTCATCACCACGGTGGGAAGGCGCCTGTCACAGAAGCAGGCCTGCGCTTACTGTCAGGGCCTCCCTCCCGCTCCGCACCAATCCACTCGCTAAAAACTTAGGAGCGTTGGGATGTGTTTGCGATCTCCAAGCATTTTAAAATATATATTGGCCCAGACTAGACTTTCTTGTTCGGAAAGACGAGCAGCTACTCAGAGTTACAATGCATTAAGCCTTGATCGAAGTTTTTGTTCAGTGCTCCTGGTAACCGAAAGAACACAGGAGAAATCAAGAACACTATATTGGCCGATTATAAGCAACTGTGTTCAGTAACTTCAAATAAGAACAAATACTCTGTATTTGCCTAATTTGCCCATTTGGGTGATTTCATTTATTCATTTTCGGTACCAAGGGTTGAAGCTAGGACCTTTGCACTGAGCTACATCACCAACTCATTGTGTGTGTGTGTGTGTGTGTGTGTGTGTGTGTGTGTGTGTGTGTGTGTGTTGAGATAGGGTAAGTTGTCCAGGCGGGGCTTGAACTTTCAATCCTCCTCCCTTGGCCTTCCCAAGTGCTGGGATTACAGGCCTTTGCCACCAGGCCCGGCTTGGGAAGAACTTTTAGAATCAATCTCCCTTCCAGAGGACGCGCGGCCCTAAGACACACACCTGTAGCCTTCCCCTGCTTTGCTAATCGAGTGCTGCTTCAACACACCACACAGGGAGGTGGATACGAAAGAGCCTGAGGAGGGAGAGCCCACCTTTCCACCGGAGTAGAGGCTGCCCTGTGTCTTTAAAGTGAAGGAATGAGTAAATGGAGGGCAGTGGGTAGGCGGTGGTGGCCCGCGTGCTGCAAGCGGATGGCATCTGCACTTCACAGGGGGAGACACTGGTTCTGGGCTTGAGAACAAAGAAACGAGAGGCGCTGGGAATGGGTCTCCTGGTACAGAGAAGCAAAGAGAGATGAAGGAGAGACCGCAGCTCAGGAAAATTCACAGCGATTTTGAGCTGAGAGAAATTCAAACATTTCACAGCAGAATTACACCTGCTTACTGATAAAGGTGCCCAGAAAATGGCAGAGAATTTTATTGGATTCCTACTCTGTGCTGGGAAGACATTCATGTCCTCTCATGTCTCCTTTTAGCCCTCTCCACATCCAGGTGCAGGGGGTGTCAACCCCTTTCCCAGATGAGGACACAGGCTCCACAGGGCATGTCAACTTCTCAGCGCCTCTCAGTGAGCTGATGGCAGCACAGTCCCCTCATTCACTCATGAAATATTCATGGGCATCTATTCTTCAGAACCGGGCATGGTCCCTGCCCTCTGAGAGCTTATTTTGTAGGAGAGGAGGCAGACTTTGCATAGCTAGCACCTGCCCACCTGCATCTGAGATGAGTACCGGGGAGCAAAGGGACACGGAGCCAACAGGAGGGTGTACTTAGGGGTGGAGGCTCCCCGAGTTCTGAAGACGCAGAAGCAGTTGGTGCACAGGGACGGTGGGACGGGTCTCTGGCAGGGGAGCAGTTAGGACCACCCCGAAGCAGGAAAACAATGGCAGGAGAAGGCAGGGACGCAGGCTGAGTGCTCAGGCGGAGGCAGCCGCACAGCGTCTATGGCCTTTATTTTGAGATAGCAAAGCCACTGAGGAGCTTTAAGCGAGAGAGTGACAAACAAGTTTAACTCTTTCTTTAGAACAAGTATTTAAGGATACGAGTTGCACATACATGTAATTTTATGTGAACAAAGAATAATCACGTAGGGGGTTTTGCAGTCTCATCTGAGCCTCAGGGGCAGGGGCCTTAATCGGCTTTACTTCCTCCAACTCCCATTATAACCTCCAATACCAGCTCAGGATGCTGTCTTTAAGAGCTTCCTGCCTGCTTATATGACCACGGAGACTTACATACTATATATAACACATATATTACAGGACTGGCCATTGTTTGCTGAAAACAGTTGTGTGCACACCTCTGTTCATCCTGCCCTTCTCATCAACACCTCGTGAGTCCACCAAATCAACAGGTAGAGATAATTAAGGCTTTTTGTTTTGTTTTGTTTTGTTTTACTGGCTACATTAATAGTCGGGGACGCGAATGAACCGTAACTGCTCTGCCAGCCACCACTGGGGACACCCTTCTGTCCCGGGCCTTGCCTTGCCTTCTACAACATCATGCCAGTCGCTATCCCTCACCTGTCCTCGTGTACTTATGACTTCACATTTATGGGGTGGCGTCCAAGGAATGGGGCCTAAGTTGCTAAATCAAAGAGCAATGGACTTTTTTGTCTTCAGAGAAGCTGCACGCCGCTTTACAAAGAAAAGACTTTTGCAATTTCCACTTCCATTAGCAATGCCCTGAGTCACGTTTCTTTGTGCTCCCACCAGCATTAGGTATTTTTTCACTTTAACTATTAGATACAAAGTGACATTTCATTGTTATTTGAATTTGCATTTTCCTGACCTTTAGAAATATAAGCATCTTTTCTCTTTGTTGATGATGTGAATTTCCCTTTCTGAGAATTGTCTTTTCGTATCTTCTGCCAGGCTTTTTTCTTCTATTAAGTTGCCTGTCTGTTTTTTTCTCCTGTCAGAGCTGAAGAGCTCCTTATATGGTATAAATTTTTGCTACCAACATTATAATTTTTTTTTCAAATCCAGCTTTTGCCAACTGACTTTACCTAATGGGTACCTTCCATACAAAGGCTCTAAAGCCTGTCTCGTCAGGTTGTGACGTGGAAGACTGGTGGGAGGGGAGATAGACAACTAGAGCCAGTCAGAAGGTACCTCCAGGGTCCCAGGCAGCAAGCCATCCTGGCCTGCACAGGAGGCGGCATGGTCCCAGGGAAGGTGGCTGAAGGGATGTCTAGAAGGCAGAATGGCAGGACTAGAGCACTGACGGTGACAGAGTAAGGCAGGGGGCTTTACTTTCAGATAATAAAAGAGCACTGCTTTTCTCTTGGGTGAGTGTTCACATCATTTTCTGTGAAAGGAACGAGCGACCAAGTCTGGGATCACGCTCACAGTTTGGGACACTGGAAGTGTGAAAGGTCAGTAAGATATCCAGAGGCTGCTGGGCACACAGGTCTGGGACCGTGGGAGGGGCCACACTGGAGGCTATGCTGCACCTCCAGTGAGAAAGGACGGTCTGAACACAGCCTTGAAAGGTTGGCCAGAGGGGAGCACACGGGCGAGGAGGGAAAACGCGGCCTGGAAAGCTGGACAAAGACTAGCAGGCGACAAGGTCAGAACCCTAAAAGAGATGACACATGCGGATTTGACTGCGTGGAAGGCGCAAGCAATGCTACTCAGGAAACAGAAAGAAGCTTCACGAAAACGCAAAAGTAAGCAGGATTAAACGCAAGCACACACACAAGTGAGCAGAATTTACATATATTTTTCCTTACGCTCTAAAAAAGGCTGAAAGGAAGCAAACCAGAACAGAAGCTGGCTTCTTGGGATAGTAGGATCTGGGTAATATTGATTCTGATCACAAAGAGTAAAGCCATAAGGGCAAACTACATAAACATGTATGCCCAATGATACTCATTACAAAATTATCTATAATAATAAAAATATCCAGTATAATAGTTCAGTAATGTAGTATTATGTCATGGATGTTATGTAACTATTTCATTTTTAAAAAATTAGAGATGGACTATCCTTTTACTATTAGGAATTAGAAAATTCCTTTATAGCAAAACAAATCACAGAACAATATATACAGAATATTCCTTTTCTAAAAAAAACTATAGAGAGACCTATGTGCATATGGGTTCCTACTTCCTTTTTTATGTCAGAAAGAGACACCTCAAATAATTAACAGTGGTTACTTTTAAAAACTGAAATGGTGATGATTATGAGACCTCACTTTTTAAACATAAATTTGGCAAATACATTTTAAGAAAAATCTCATATTAATATCATAACAGGCCATTACCCCAATTTCTTGAAATATAAACATTCAACCAAGAGCAGCAGCCATCAGGAATTCTCTCTGCGGTTGGCATCTGCCTCTACCTTCTGTGACTCCCGTCATTACTTACTCCCTACAGCAAAGTCTTTTCTATTGTACTTCTAAGACCAACCCTACAGTAAGTTGCTGGTAAGATAATTTCTTTCCAATGAAGAAAGGAGAAAAGGAAAGGCTTTTTCCCCCTCAAATGTCACAAGCCATGAATGAATGAATGAATGAATACACAAACAAGAGCAGAGAAAGGTATCAGGCAGTGACTTGGCTGCTTTGCTAATAACACTGCGTAGTCAGCAAAGAGACAGCAGGGTGGCCACATAACCATGCCGGGTTTCAGAACAGAAAGCCCCAAGCTGGAAAGCTGGGTGGGCCCAGGGCAAAGTCCTCTGAGCTTCTCTCAGCTACAAAACAGAGAGCGCAAGGCCTGCCACAATGGCTTACTGTGAGGTTTTAGGACTGAAGCGTCTGCACCCTGGCTGACCTGAAACAGGCCTGTGCGAGGTGTTCTTCCCTGCCTTCCAGAAGTCCCAGGCCCGCATCAAAGCGTTCTCTGTGGGTGAACGCACTGGTGCGAGCTGGGCGCAGAGTAAGTTTTAGCTACTTAAGTCTGAAGAGGAGGAGGGAGGGAGGAACAGAGACAGTCAGTGAGGGCTTCAACAGCCTTTCCATACTAGTCCAATTAAAAAAAATGATCAGAAACTGACGTGTTGTAAAGCATCTTGAAAGGAGACCGGAGGAAAGTAGGAGAGGGGAGGATGGGAAGGGACGACGCGGGGTGATTAACATGCGTGAGGTGCACGCATAACTGCACCCAGCTGAATGCAGTTACAAACACATGCTATTCAAAGTAATAATTATGGGGGCAAAGACTCTTGACATTTTAAAAAATAAAATGGGAGGGCCCTAATACCTAATTAGTCTTATGTATACAGAATTATCATGTATTTAAAAGGGCCTCTAATTTCTGCTGCAGTATCTTTGCAAAATATCCTCACTACCCCATTCTTCTTGTATGGCCTGAGGTCACGGGGGGGGGCTCAATTTTCCTTTTTTCCTTTTCGCAGATAAAGCATATGCTGTTAGGTTTGGGAAATGCGACCGCTATAATTTCAAACTATGGAGTCAAGGAGGGACCATCCTTTCTGGCCACAGAGTCTTCTGAAAATTTTCACATGGGTCCCATGATACCGATTGTGAGCTATTTTCTTCTTTTTTTTTTAATCTGGCATTTGCTTGGCATTTATACACAAGATAACTGCTCTTCCAGAAATTTGATTTTTTTCCTCTGAAATAAACCATGTTATTTAAAAATATTTCTGTATGTTCAGACTCAACCTGGCCTACAGATTTTAGCAGTTAAGCTAAAAAAAAAAGTTTGGCAAAAATAAAAAAGACTTTGAAAAATTTCAGTACCAGGATATATAAACCTTGGTATTTTTCTGAGTGTGTAATCTCATAATAGGACTTGGGTCACCTTCTCCAGCCCTGAGACACCAGGACCCTGCAGCATTTTCAGGGTCAAGTGGGCAGATGGGCTTCTCTTCCCCGCGTGGGCTTGCCGTCCCAACCCTGCTCCTGTCACTCCTCTGCGGGGCACCTTTGCAAAACAACACACTTCCAGTTTAGGACCACCTGGAAGACCAGGACGGGTGGCCTCCTGAGAAGCAAAGTCTCTCCCCCAGGTTCTCTCTCTCTCCCTTCCCTTACAAAATGGAGGAACGACAAATATCCTAATTCTTTTAGGCCAGTATTGATATTCAAGTAGTCCGTCCCTCACTAAGCCCATTTTGGGGGTAGGAAATACCCTCCCCAGGTATGTAGGTAAGAAAGAAGAGGAACCTTGTTTATTTTCTCAGCGCCATTGGGTGCAGCTTGTTCCCTTACCCTGGCTCCTTATGAATCGGAGCGATGGGGCCAAGTTCAGCCTCAATAACATCTCGCAGCAGCAGCAGCTCAACGTGTAGGGACGGACGGCTTACTGCGCACCGAGCGCTTAGTCCAAGAGCCCCGTCTTCCGCTTGACTCTGTGAGGCATTCTTTCTTCTTCTTTTGTGCATCATCAAATGTTTGAGGGATCTCTCCCATGTGCCAGGGACTGTCGGAAACAGTGGGGACCCTCCAGTGAACAAAACAGACCCCCACCTGCCTTCCTGGAGTCTGTATGGGACTGGCGGCAGGGGACACAAGAGCCAAAGCAGGAGACGCCCTCCATGGAGGACAGTGTTAAGTGCTTCTGAGGAAAATAAGGCAGAGTGGGGGGCGGTACGTTGAAAGGGGCCAAGGGGTCGGGAGCGGCATCTGAGGCAGCCCAGACAAAGGAAGGGTGTGAGCCTGGACGCTTGCTGGGGAAGAGTTCCCAGAGGCAACAGCCAGCAGGTTACAGGTGAGCAGACGCGGACACTAAGCCCAGAGAGGTGTGAAAGCTGGCTGTAGTCGCTGAGCCAGGGCGGGCAGAGCTGGCGTCCAGGCCCAGCCAACCGGCTTGGGAGCTTTGGCCTACAACCTCAGTGGGGGCTACCCTTCTTCCCTTGACTGTTTAATCAGTGAATTTGCTTTTTCTGTGATGGCTGAAGGCAAAAGTGTAATGGCTTCAACCACAGTCCCAGAGCTCTGCCACTTCCATCTGCTTCAGACAGAAAGTATAACCATGGGTTGGTTTCCCAACAAACAAGAAGCCCCGGCGACCGGGCTGGCCTCTAAGGCACTCGCCAGCGTCAGCTGGACTCCGCACGACTCATCGACTCATCGGAATGGAGCTGGTGGCTCCCTAAGTCACGTGCCTTCAGCACTGCCCTGCCTTCCACCGTGATAAACTGTGTTCTGCACGTTTCTCTCTCTGGTTCTTGAGCATAAAATTCTTCGCCTTTCCCAGCAAGTTGCTCTCTAAATCCCATGAGATGTGGCAAAAAGTTGACGTGAAGTGTGCTTAGTATGAGTTGGGATGTACTTCCGTGTAAAATATGCAAAAAACTGCGAAGACCTAATATGGAAAGGTGAAATATAAATTTCTCATTAATAATATCTTTATGTAACTACATATTGAAATGGGAAAACTGTGGATACAGTAGGTTACATAAAAAGCAGTACTAGAATTAATTTACCTCTCCATTTTGCATGTATATTCACAGCCCCGCTCCAGCCTGTGCTTCCAAGACACTGAGACCCCGTTTCACTCAAAAGCCACATTTACCTTTAACTCTGTGGCTGGAGATAGGACCCAGAGGAGATAATCCTATGGCATGGCTCAGGGAAGACGGGCCTTATTAGAGCTGTTTATTTATTTATCTATTTTGCCATACTGGGAATTGAACTGGGGGTCTTCACACTGACTACATACCCACCTATTTTTTAATTTTTATTTTGAGATAGAGTCTTACTAAATTGCTAAGTTGCCCTGGCTGGGGTACAACTTCTGATCCAGTCTCCCAGAGTGTTAGGATTGTAGACCTGCGTAGACCTAACTAGAGCTGCTTAATATTTTGCAAGGCTTTTAAAATTTATCCCCCAAAGTCTGGTTCAAGGTATTTCAATACACTATTGATCATTTTGTTAAGATTCTTGTAAAATTCTATTTTTCAGATATTCCATTCTTAGCTGGGAAATTCTATTGCAACTGATTTGTAATGGTACCGCCTCACTAATTTCTTATTAACTTCAATTTCTTATTATTTTCCAAACATGTATATTAAACATCCTTTTACTTCAAGTTTTTAACGGTTACATGAGGAAATCGGTCAAGAAACTATTAGCAAGAAGGTCCCATGGAAATTCAGGCACTAATCTCATTGGACCGTGTTGGAAACATCCTGAAAAGGAAATGCAGTTCACTATCATCCAAACTGGGTTTATTTCCTGAGAACAAGCTAACAAAAAAGGATTTACTGGATCCCGCCAATAAACAGGTGTTTGCTAGAACAGATCAGGGTCACAAGAAGAGGCTTTTAACATAGTGAGCCCATCTATGGGCGGGCAACAGACAAGAATTATTTCGGTTCCAGCAAGAAGTCCTCACTTGCACTGGCTTCAGTCTGAGCCGCTGAGCCTACGGCCTCCGAAGTCACCAGCACAGGCGCCAAAGGCAGCTGAGAAAGAAGACCAAGGTGCACAAGGCAGAGATTTAAAAAGAAGCCATGCGGGAGAAGAGACTCATCCACTTATCAGCTGACCAGGAGGCATCTTCCTCACGGGCTACAGGCAGCATCTCCAAAGAGAAGCTGCTAACACGCTTCTCAGTCGTCTTCCGGGGACCACCTCGTTATCTCATTATAGGCAGACTTTGGTCTCAAACGTAAGCTTGTCTGGGAAAAGAGAAAACGCTCCATCTTGCACTTTCAGCCCGCAGAAGGTTAGTTTTCTGACTGCAGCATCTGAGGGGTTTGCTCACCCTGCAAGCAGAAAAGCTTTAAAAAGTCTGCGCTGAAGATGAAGCAGCCGAGGAGTCAATCAAAGGTGGGAAGCGCATGAAAAGAAGGGCTGATTTACGCAGGCAAGTTTTCTGCTTTAAACAGACACCAGCACCTAACCTCAACATCTGGATATACCGAGAAAACATTAGAGCGCTAAGGAGCCAATTCTCTCAATAACTCGTTAAACATTCGAGTCACTATAATCTACTCCTCTTCAAACCCTCCCGTGTCACCGGGAGTAAAACCATCCAAGTATCTTAAAGGGGCCCACAGACCTTACCTATATGAGCCGCCCTGGCTGTGTTTACAGCTTCATTTCCCACTACCCTACAGTGGCTTCCCTGAAGGGTTGGAAGTGTCTGAGCCTCTCGGGTCTTTGCCACAGCTGTCCAACTGCCCAGAACACCGTGCTCCTGGGCAGTCTTGTGCCTCTGCTCTTGCCTCCTTAAATCTAGGAGTGGCTACGACCCTACTAAAGAGACTCTGACCACAGTAACAAGCGCAACGGTGGCTGAGTGGACTTACGCCTCACGGATCTACGCAGCTGTACAAAAAGCATGAGGGTGACCTTTATGAACTTCAGATACCTGGTTAAGGGACAAAAATAAGGTCCGAAGTGGTTCCTAGAATGTTACCTTGTTTAATAAGGAGACAGAAGTAAGCATTTACATGATTATAATTGCAAAAAGATATGGAAAACATAAAACAGGAACTGATGTTATTGTAAGGGGAACATGGAAACAGGATTTCTCTTTTATATAGTTTCATTTGATTTGAACTATGTCAATATTTTATATATTGAAAATTAAATAAAAAATCCTACAATTGGATATATACAGAAACAAATTAATGCCAATCTGTGCCAAATCGATAACAATGCTTCTGAATTTAAAAATAACCTATCTCTTGAACATAGTATTATATACACCATAGATTACACTGAAAAGTGAAAGGAAATGCAAAGAACTGTATTTAGTAGATTTGTGATTCATAGTATTATGATATAACCATTATAAACACGTTTTGTGTTTAAGATAGATTAGAAAAGTATATTAACGCTGCTAAGAATAGAGGTCTTCCTGTGGAAGAACGGCCACACAAATACAGAATGAGAAAGGAGACAGAACTGAGCTGTTGGAGGAGTCTTATTCTGTCTCAGGTAAAATCTCTACGTGTTGGCTCTGAAACGCGCGGGCTGAAAAGCCACAGTTCAGTTGCCTTGAGTTCACATGGCACCCTGATCTTCCACACACTGTCACCATGAAAAGGAACCAGGGCATCTAATAACCCCGAGGCTAGGGTGTGGGGCAGACCAAATAAGCCAGAACATGTTTCCACTCCAGAAATTAGGACAGTGCTCAAAATATGACAAGCCAAAAAGAATCTCGAAGCTTCAAGAGGTTTTTTCTTGCCATATTTGAGATCACTGACCATCAAGATGGGTAACAGGAATGTTATGTGTTTTTAAATTCATGAGTTTATATTAATACATAAAAAGCAGTATGACACGAAATACCCAAATTCATTGTAAACACTATGTATTACACGTGTATATTAATGAAAATAGTGGGAAAAAAGCATTCCATCGTCCTCTCTCATTTTATGATTTAGTTCCTGGCAGAGAGAGGGCATCTGAGGGGAGGGAATTAGGCATAAATAACATATAAGACTTAACACAGAAACACTGTGGGTCCTAGGAGGATAAGTCACATTGTAAACTCACGGCCACACCAGCAGCTGCAGTAAGTTGATAAAGACACAACAAACGGAAGGGAAGCACATGATCGCCGCTTGACTTAAGGAAGGGAAGCCCCTCCTCTGCCGGCTCCTCTGCGGGCGCTATGCATTTTAAGGACTTGCAGGTGAGTTCTGACTAAGCACCCACCACACCACGGCTGGCCTTCACCCTTCTGACGCTGTCCTCAGTTTGCACGCAAGGTGGGCCCCTTGTAGCACTCGGGCTGTAAAGGGACAGGGACGGCTGGCTGCGCTGGGCCGTGTCCCTGAGCAGCAACAGCCAGCTCCTGGCTGTCCTTGCACCTGTGCCCAGGCAAGCCGATTGTTTCCCAGCCACAGGGCACTATGTGGTCTGAAAAGGAGAGTGTGGCCCTCAAAGCCATCTCAGGTTCTTGCTCCGATAGTCCCGTCTCGTCCCGTCCCCCCCACCATGATGAGAAAAACAAGTAAATAAATAAAAGCCCATGAGGCTGCGAGCTCTACATTCTGAACCTGCCCAGCAGGCTGCAGGTGCTGTGGGCTCACAGCTGCAGAAACAACGTGCCCTTGACAGTCGGGACAGAGGTGTGCATTTCAGCAGACTGCAGTAAAGTGTCAGGAAGAGAGTCAGTAAAGTGTCAGGCCTTTTGTTTTGTATCAATTGTACCAAATTATGACGGAGGCAGGGATGAGGCATGGTATATAGGCTGCAAATTCATGGACCTTGAGCCTGTAGGTCAATGCCACGGGCAGAACGCCAGGCCCCCAGAGCACAACTCCATAGGGGACATGGGGCTGGTTAAATGAGGGAGAAAAGGATGGCAGATTTCAGAAAACAGAAACAGTCATATTGTCAACATAATTTACTACAGGTCTCTCAAGTGTATATAAAATGTTTTAGTGCAACATCTTACAAATAGTTTTTCCTTTAAAAAACAAAACAAACGAACAGAAAAACAAATCAACAGCTCTCTACACCATGCATGGGTGGGTTTGTTTTCGTTTTTTTACCCCTTTTTCTTCAACAATGAACGCAGAGAAACCATTGTTTGCAAAAGAATATGAAAACTTGCTACAGAAACATCCTGGTGAAAGAGGGTGTGGTCCTATCCATGTCCCGGGATGCGCCTAGCACAGTGTTTCTCATAACTGCAACATGGTAGACAGTGGACAAGTGAAGAGTATCCGGCAGTTTTCCTCTCCAATTCAGAAGACTAAAGCTCCAGGACACAATGTGCAATGAGGCCTTGCAGCCACTGGAGGGCATCATGACGATTCATCGGACCCATTTCCATAGAAATGGCCACAGACAGTCCTGGGGGTTTTCATAGAGAGCTCAAAAAGCTCAGGCTTGGATGATATTCCCCCATACGGATAGAAAATACATGGAAAAAAAGCAATTATTAAAATACTGGCTTCGGTTCGTCTTTTCCTTTTAAATGTCCCGCAACTGCTTCACATATTTAATTACGTGCAGCACCTACTTTTCTAATGCTATGAACCAACTGACATCTTTAGTCCAGCCAGCCCTCTGGCACCCTTCCATTCAGAGGAAAGTCAGCTATCTTGCATGTTGACTGAGTCTAAAAATCCGAAGTCAGCAAATTCCCACTGAAAACACCCCCACCCTGACACCACGGAGCGGGCAGAAGACATTCTTTCTTCATGACTGAGCCAATTCGGCACCTCTAACGTGTGGACGCAGCATACCGGACGAGAGCCGGCACGACAGGCGCCGGCAGGATCAAGGTGGAGGTCCCCCAACACTGTCTCTGAAACACAGGAGGGAAAGGTGGTCTGCAGACGTGGTCAGAAGCGGCTGAGCAGTTGCCGGCCGCCAACACCCCCTCCACCCCCCAGCTACGCAGCACAGCACCCACGCAGCTGCCCCCAGTCCGCACGCCTGCAGATACCAGCCAGGCATCCACGCCCAGGTGGCCTGGGGACTGCTACAGCCACCCGGGCGCCCGCTCATTCTGAGGACCCCCGCCTCACACGGAACACCCTTATTAGACCCACTTCCAGAATCCCTGGTGGCTCTTTTTAAATGGAACCCCTTTTTGGATTCAAGATGCAAATTACGAGTAGACGGGAGGACGTATCTGGCCAGCAATATACGGGGAAGCCAGGACATATAAACATCTTCACAGAGGGAGCAAGAGGACGTACCCGCAGCCAGTTAGGACCTGGGGAGCCAGGCACCTGGCCCAGCAGCCTGGTGACACTAACCCTTGGGGGATTCAAATACAAAAACACCGTAACAACCAAATTTAACCTAAAGCTACCAAAAAAAAAAAAAATCAAGAAACAGGAGGGGGCAAAAATCCCACAGAAAACATACATGCTGTCTGCAGAGACCAGGTAAACAGAGAAGACCACAAGGAGTGTGCCTGGGCCTCCCCAAACCAGTATTGTTACGGCAGTGAGACAGGGGGAGGGGAATGGTGAGGAAGACGCCAGGATCTCCGAGGACAACCTCACGGAAGAAGAGGCGCAGGCTTCCCACCTCCCACGCGCGGCAGCCACTGCTCCAGGCTCCCCACTGTCAGGCCCTGGGGAGCCCTGCTCGCCCTCACTACCCCCCTGCAGGGCCTGACCCAGCGCCCTGCACGGCGTGGACACACGAGCTGCTTCCACCCCACGCTCCGCTCTGTGCTGTCCCCTTCCGGCTTACTGGACGTTTTCCCTAAGAGTTTGGCAAAGCACCTGAAGTCCAAAGCCACCTGCTCACAGTCATCAGTGAGAGGCTCCCCTTGCAGAAGAGATCAAGCCAACGCCCATCTTCCTTGTTCTTCCCTAATCACTGGCTTTGATCAAGCACGAAGTCAGTAGCTACTAAAGGTAGCCCTCTGCCCCCTGCAGCTCCGGGAGCCTGTGTGGTCTGCAGCTTCTGATCCCTTCTTTCAGACAGTCTTGGATTTTGGCAAGGACGGGATGCAGCCTTTGCTGCCTCCCTGACAGACGGGCTGGCCGGGCACCATCTATGCTAACGGGGTTATGCAGGATTTCTCTTGCACATATGCAGTTCTTTGAAGCAAAATTCAATGCTTTCATCTTGACTATAAAGTGGTTCCAACAACTCCAGCTGAGGGGAAAAGATAAGATACAAATTGGGCTCACGCTACACACATTTTTCAAGTCTTGTTAAGAAAGTAAAAAAAAAAAAAATGTTTGGGTGTATTTTGATCCACGGGTGGCATTTTAGAATGTGAAAAAACAAAAAGTCTTGGAAGAGATTTCCTGTTACTATGAAGTCATCCTTCCTCTTGCCATCCCTTGTATGTACGAGAAGCCCATTCACAAAAGGATGGAACCCAACAGGGGTAAACCAACTGGATTTTAAAAGGGTACATTACAAAAAGGTAAGAACCCCCATACTATCTGAGAGTATCAGAGAAGTGGGTGAGTAGACGGCGCACCTGGAGCTACTCACTACATTACCAAAACCAAAAACTAGAAACCTATAACGGCAGGATCACGACACTGAGGCGCACACAGCTAACCAACCAAGGCTGCCGCTTGGAGGCAGCCGGTCTCTGTGAGGGTCCAGCAGCCTGAGCGTCCTCCAGGTCCGAGAGTTTCCGGCACCAGCACAGCACGGGAGCCTCTGGGTGCTGCCGACTGTCCAATCACAGAGCGAGAGGCAACGGAGAGCCGCAGCTCCTCCACAGCAAGGTCCGCTGGGTCCCTTAGTCTATGGCTCCTGGGTGGATGCTGAGCACGGGGGGCTCCAAGCACGTGGGGGAGTAGTTGAGGTGCGGCTCTTTGATCCACAGCAGGGGCACCCCGTTCTTCCCGTCGGAGTTCTTGCTGGAGTGGCGGCTTTTGAAGCGCACCAGCAGGATGGTGATGATGAGGATGCCAAAGATGGGGAAGGGGTAGAAGAAGACGAAGTAGAAGAGCGCATCATTGGAGCAGATGAGTGACTGGAGGGTGGAACCTGCAGAGGACGAGGGGACAAGACCGTGAGGGCTGCCGGCCGGGGCTGTCGCGCTGTCCGTGCAGACCCGCCTCTGCCGGGGCAGCCGGGGGGGGGGGGGGGCGATAAGGTGGGATTCCTCTCACACGTCACCACCCCGCAGGGTCCAACGACACCACACTCCATCTGAGACTGAGATGCACCGTTGGTGCTTGGAAATAAACGTAATAAAGCGGAGTTTACTGACTGCAAACTCAACTGCACCTAGGATGGCGGTAAAGGAAGAATGTGGTTACAATTTACATGTCTTTTTTGCTGTTAGTTCTGCTACAAATGTCCATCCTGGGAGATCTAACACGCTCCCTTCCTGCCAGCTTCTGAGAGCAGCTGTATCAGAAATGATTCATGCCTGATTAACATTATCAACTAAAGTGCCATTACAGCCCATTGACAATGCCGTGAGTCTATGGCTACATAGAGCACAGCTACAACAGAATACGGAAGATGATGAATTCAGGTATCTCAGGACTCAGGTGGATGGGGGCTTGATACCTCATCAGACTTATCAAAGCCTATGTTTTCTCTGGAAAATAGTGTCAATGGATAGCCTATCTGTTCTGCAAAACTTAATAACTATAGACACCCCCTGTGGGCATATAACATTTGGCCTAACCACCTTGGGCCACTGAATTACTCAGCAGCTCTTCAAGAGGTCTGTGCAAGATGTATTTTTCTGTTTCCCTTCCATTGCCGAACCACTATTCTTCAGCATTATTAAGATAAGTCAGCAAACATCTACACTGGATTTCCAGGCTAGGAAATTATGGCTAGTCAACCACTTTTGACCTACTAAATCTCAGCATCATATGGCTCTATGTAACAGAATGTTAACAGGGAGTGATTAAAGCAAAGGGACAGCTGACAAACTCAAAACCTTAAATCAAGTTTATGGAGTAAAATGTTCTGACTGCAAAGAGGATGAAAACTCTAGCAATTTCTTTATATCCGCAACATAGTCTAATTCTACAATAGAAAATACTATTTTCGGCCTGATAGAGTTCACATTTTGATAGAAAGACAATCAAAACATTGCCTTGTTAGAAAATATAATTCTGGCAAATAATTTCCTCCAGACGTCCTCTAGCCTGTGCTCAGCTTCACATGAAGAATACTTTTTCCAGAACATTCTGCCACTACGCTTCCCTCAGCTACCCTTTTACATTACTGTCCTTCTAGGCTGCTCCTTCCCCCTAACCATGCAATACCCACCTAAGCTGCCAAGTCATGTTCCAAAACAGAAATGACCCGGGAATGCAATTAGAAGAACGATGGGCAGAGATGTGGTTGAGGCTTGTTTTTTTTCTTCTTCTTCCCTCAGAAACACTAATTCACTGAAGAGTGACTGGGTCCTATACTGTAAAGTATAACTAAGCAATGCATAACAACACCTTTGCCCCACGAAATCTTACTAGAATAGGCTCCAGTGAAGCGTCAAGTTAATTATAAAGATGATTCAGTATGTCATCACTTTAATTTCGATCCCTCTTTTTCTGTACGGACAATTACATGGACTAGTACGTCAAATCCCAGCCCATTTAAATCTGACTAATAAACACTCACGACAGTTAGGAAAAGTGCTTATTAACTTATAGTCAAGTTCTCAATTATCTTTTCAACATGCTGGAACTACCAGCAGCATCGCCGGAAGGAACTCACTTGTGTCCAGAACGCGGATGCCGATGGGGGCAGACTCCTCCTCTGTCAGCCGGTACCACTCCTTCTGCGGGCTGGGCAACCACTCCTCCACGTGGCAAGAGTAGTTGCCCGTGTCATGGGGGCTGGCCTGCAGCACCGTGAGCCGGTAGAGCAGGGGCGATAGTCTCTGGAAACGAAGCCTGCCCTCCCAGGGACCGCCCTCCGGACCAAAGACGGCATCAGGGCCCACGCTCAGGAGGACCGTCCGCTCTGCTGGGTCCTCTTCTTCCTCTTCCTCCTCCTCCTCCTCCTCCTCCTCCTCCGTTCCCTCCTCTTCCTCACCGAGGCCAATGCTGTCCCTCTTCCCTCCAGCTTTAGTCCTTAGGGAATACCAGGCCACAGCAAAGCGGGAGTCCTGGCTTGAGCGAGACACTATGCTACAGTCCAGCTGAAAAGCAGCCTTCTCAGAAACCGTGACGTTGGGGACCACCGTGTCCACCTGGAGGGCAGCATCTGAGGAGGAAAAGGAGCAAAAAGGAAGCAGGGGCTGATTATTTGCTCAAAACAAACGACACGCCCATCGTTAACACCAAGCTCCGTGCCCCTATCGGAAAGGCATCAAGGCCTGCAGGCTATGTGTGACACCACAGGTAAACCAGGCAGAGCCCAATCATGCTGGCATCCTGACCTCAGGCTTCCAGCCTACAGAACTCAGAGAAATAAACGCTGTCTCAGCCACTCGCTCTACGGTGTTCTCGCATGACAGCTGAGCATTCTAAGAGAACGACGTCTTTAGAGGAACAGGAAAGGGCACAGAGAGGGACCATATGACATGGATGCAACCACAGCGCAACCCAGTGATTCTCGGGCTGCCGGGAGCTGCAAGAAGCAAGAGGGAATCCGCCCTGGCCCTTCGGGGAACACGCAGGGAAGACGGCCTTACCGCGGACTGACGACGGTGTCCGGAACTGAGACAATACACTGCTTGTGCTTTATTCTACTAGGGTGCTGACAATCTGTTATAGTCACCTAGGAAATGAGTAGATCTTCGATCTGCTCAGGACGTATTTAACGTACACTGTGTGTACATACCGCCTGAGCCTCGGTACACCCAAGCAAGCAGTTACTCTGCTCAAGGACCATAGCAGAATAGATCAGGAACCTGAAAGCGCCACTCGGGGCACAAACACAGAGAGCACGCCCACCGCAGGTGGGACACGAGGGATTGCCACAGCCCGGGCCGCAGGCGTGAGTCACCGCTCACGGCACCACACCGACTCTCATCTGGGCTCTGTCTCACTGGGGTAGGTTCTAAACAAATTCTCTCCCTTGCTCCCAACAAGGCTTGCCTTTGGCTCCACGAAATGTTCATGTGAGACGCTGAGGAACTATCAACAGAAACAGACACATCAAATCGGATTTCACTTGGATGGAGACCACAAGGAGCACCTCCCAAAGACCATCCTGGGCTCTCGGCAAATTGGCTCCATGCTGCTCGTAGATGAACACGGCGCGCTGTGTTTTGTGCTGTTTCCGCAGGGCTCTGCCAAACCCTGCACATGTCCCTACACATCAGGAATTTCAGCGTGCACTGCCAGAGACCAGCTACAGGTGGAGGCCGCAGTGCACCAATCTAGCTCTCACAGGAGGCTGTGCCCCTCGTCAGCCAGCAGCAGCCTGGAGATTAAACAAGCCCACAGGTGAGAGTGGCTCGTGCACCTCATCAGTTTGACTGTCCCCCGGGCACAAGAGCTGAAGCGTTAGCCTAGAGCCATCCGAGACATGTGTCCCAGATGAGGTAAAGGTGGCTTGTGGGACTTCTCCCCAGCCTCCAGAAGAGCATCCCAGAGCAACTAATGCCTAGTTCTGGGTCACAGAAGTCCTGGGTGATGTGTGCTTGGGCCCATCAGGGCAAGGGGGCCAGGCAGTCAGGGACCAGCAGGCATTTAGTACTCACAGGTCCCTTCCGCACCTACACTCCCTTGGCTTTCTTCTCTATTAACTAGACGTCCCGGCCATCCAACGCTTCAGGCGCACACTACTGACTCAGTACAAGTTTTTTGAACGAAGTTAACTTTCATCCTCCCTCAACCTCTCACCCCTTAAATATACATTTCTACCAGTTTTGGTTCCCTATGTTCCCTTCTGGAATAAGCTAACCCTTCTCCCTGCTCAGATTTCAATACTTTTTCCTTTTCCAAAGATAAGACACAAGAGGCAAGCTTACCTCCGTGTGCCCTCTCTACCTGGCACCTACTGATCCTGGGAGGTGACCTTGACTTCACCCTTGTGGTCTATGTGTGATGAGCTTTGTTTTGTGAGCCAAATACAACCACGAATCCACCCCCTGCCCTCGCCTCCACCTCCCTGAAGCAGGAACCCTTTGGTTCACAAACTTCACACTGTTGTGAATGGTCGATCCAAGGAACAGAAGGTGATGATTCTTTTGACACAAGTCTCAGAATTACATTATTTTGAGTCATCTACATAATTGGTTTATAGCTCAAAATAAATCTTTGAAGTACATCTGCACAATGACTATCATGCCACCAGTAAAAATGGCAGTTATCAAATATTTTCAATGAGGTGAAAAAATGCTCACAAATAAATATTCAGTAAAAAATTGCATAAAATAGTGTGATACTGATTTTGTTAGAGAAAGATAGCAGTAATACTAACACATGAGGAAAAGACAAAAAAACACACCAAAATATTAATAGTAGATATCTGTAGGGGATGGAAGAATAGCACAGCTGTCAGAGCCCTTGCCTATCAAGCACAAGGCCCTGAGTATAACTGCCCAGAACCACAAGAGCCAGGCACAGTAGTGTATGCCTATAATCTCAGCACTCAAGAGGCTGAGACAGGAGGATTCCCTTGAGTTTGAGGTCAGCATGGATTCTGAAGTGAGTTTGGGACCAGCCTGGACTATAGAGCAAGACCCTCCCTTAAAAACCGTAATGAAATTGTGCATAGTTGTTGCAATAGTGGACGTGTGTAGCAATCTCTTTGGGCTTCAGTTCCCTCATTAGTAACATCGACCACTCAGAATGGTTAGGGAGACTTGAACATCCTGGCTGTGGCAGGGAGGCAGCTGGTATTCCATGCGTCTCTGTCCCCTGCCCTCCCCCGCGGCCAGCTGGAGCCTCAAAGTAGCTGTGCGCATTGATCCACAGGATGGGGGGTAGGGGGGGGACGGTATGCCCAGCTGCCACGCTCTACCAGCCTCACCCTCAGGAAAAGCCAAGCAGCAGTCTCAGGGCAAGGTAAAAAGCAATAATCTGTAGACATAAACAATGAGAACCCATGGGGAAATGTACTTGATTCAAAGTAGTGGTGATTTCCCCTCCAGCTTAGTAGGCAAGACGCAGACAAGTGGGATAATGTCCCTTTCCTGTAACAAAGAGTGTATTCGCCTCCCAAAAGCGCTGCGTGCAACGAGGAAGCTCCTAGTGCCACTGGGAAAGAGCAGCCGAACCCACACATGGACACAGGGCAGAGACGTCCAGTCGCGCTAAGACCACAAACGCGAATGTTGGGGTGCTCCGAGGAGAGCGAGGTAGAGTATTCACACTGACGGGGTCTGACCCCACAATGCTGTGTCCTTGTGGGACGGCTGACTCCTTGCTCGGATACAGTGAATGATGTTTTGATACAGGGAATCTGCACATCTGAGCTTTAATTACGTGTTTAAATGTGTAACAGCAATTATACCTGGTAATTATATGCATTTAGGTACTTCAGAAACAGCAGCGGACACAAGAAAAGGGAAAGGCCACACAGAACAGTCATTAGTACCAATAAAATGATTAGGAGGACAGAGACTGAAGGCTGTAGGTACTTAGTGCCGTCTATATAAAGAATCAATTCTTCTCCACTGAAAATTCACCAGCTTGACTTCTTGAACTACACGGCTATTGCTTAATGGCTTTTTTTTTTTTTTTTGCCATTTCAACTACTTCTCAAAATCTTTACAAAAAATTCCTATGATCTACAATAACTAATTGCCAGATTTTATTCTAATTAAGAAATCAAATCACCTGAGACCAAGGCCAGATGTGCAACTTTCCATTCATAAGGAAAAAATGAAATAATTGTGAATATAAATGTTTAATGTAAATACATATATTTAACTGCAGATAATAAACTAATTATATTCAGCAGGCAAAATATTACAGTCAAAGGGGAAATGCCAAAGAGAGCAGAGGATGAGGACCTGAGACTCACCTGGTCGCATGACTGTCACTGCAGTCTGGCCAGCAGTGTCCTCGGCCCGCTTGTACCACACCCCGCTGGGGCTGGGCAGCCACTCCTCCACGTGGCAGCTGTACGTGCCGCTGTCCTGCACGGCAACGTTCTGGATGAAGAGCCGGTAGACACCGGGGGAGGGGCTCTCCAGGTGCAGCCTGCCCTCGAGGTTGTTCCTGGCCGCCTGCTCCCCGTAGTGGAAGGTGGCCTCGCGGCTCAGGCGGGCCACGGCCTCGCGCTCCGGGTGGTTGGGCTTCCATACGAACCACTCCACCGCCAGCTGTGAGGCCGCGCTGGTGCGGTTCAGCACCACACACTCCAGCTGCACCTGCCGGGTCTCCAGAACCGACAGGTTCCCCTGGGCTTGGCTGAGCTTCAGGCGGCTGTCTGGAACAGCGAGGAGAGAGATGTCACAACAGAAACCACAATGGTTCACCTGGGCCTTCCCATGGGCAGGTGCACAGGAATCTTTCAAGTACAGGGGAGCGGCTCAGGCCCAACTAGCAGACGTATTACTCAGACTTGGCCCTCAAACACGCTAAGCCCCTGGGCTTCAAGAAGTCCAGCGTCACAGCGGCAGCTGTCCCTGATACATCCCCCTCACTGGTTCAAGTACATGGGAGAAGACAAGCGTGAGCTATACAAGGCCACTGCTTCGAGTGACAACAGATCGCAAAGTGCCCGGCTGAGTGGCGGAGAAGCTGAGGGACGAGGCGGGCAGGTACAAGCAGCATGAGAACCTCCCCCACAGCAAGAGTGAATCTAAGCTGCCCACGTGGCGGCTAGCACGTGCTTGGCCATCCATTGCCGGCTTCTGGAACTGCTGCCCCCTTGGAGGGGGTCAGGGGTCTGACGTGGCAGCCGTGAAGGAAGTCTGACGCTGACGAAGTGGATGGCTTGAACACTGACAGGATTTTCCTCCGGTGAAAAAGTGTCATTAACAACTGCACACCCTGATGACGCGTTTGTAATTGCATAAAGATCCCTAATGAGCCCGTCCAGACCCCAAGGATCTAGAAGCTATGACACTACAAACACCCAGAGGTGCCTGGGAAACCCCCGGGGACATCAGAGGGGAGGAAGACAAGCACTTGCACTCTTCACTTCTATACTTTAATATCATTAAATGTTTCACCATGCTCAGGATTGCTGCTATAATTTTTAAAAATGAAAAGATAACAGAAAATATACATTAAATAACCACATCTCCCAAAATATACACATAAGAAGATACTAACTCTGGTTATCTCTGAGTTGCAAGTTTTTTTTCGCTATGGTATTTTTGTTTTAAGTAATATGCTTCTCATTAAAGGAAATTCTTTTAAAAAATTAAAAGACTTATTAGTAGGAAAAAATGAGTCAAAAATTTCAGCTGAAAAGGGAGAAACTGTTTCAATAGTCTGTATCATGTGATTTTTCTGTTTGTATTATTAAAACTCACTATATCACAGATGTCACTGAAATGTGTTGACAAGGACCCTTACAGTCCTTTTACACTGTTCCACAAAGCTTGATGGGAACCTCAGATGGGGAAACACTGATAAATTTAGGAGTCACCAAGAGAATTTTGAGGAAAGAGAAAAGATGGTGACCGTAAGAGGAGACGGTCAGGCCATAAGTGGGGTTCTCCTAGCAGCAGAAATAATCAGAACTGAAATCAGAGGAAAAGGACCCAAGGAAAGCCTGAGACTGGCGGCAGTCTTGTTTTCAGAGCGCCCAAACTAGCTGGCAATCTGGCCACAGGTGCTCGCACTAAAATGCCTACGGGCACAGTTTCAGAGCAAGGCTTCCCGTCTGATGCAACAGGGAGGACAGCAGAAAATGTTAACGTGTGTGTAGCGAGGGTCGCTGCACACGCGACAGCCCAGGAAAATGGGGGACACCCCACTGCATCAAGCAAAGGCCAGGGCACATCTGGAATCGGTGTCCAGTCCCACTGGCTTGCTGAATAAGTTTTTATGAGGCCTTGTGGGACACGGGCAGTGGTGAAGCGAACTAAGTCCCCATCCAAGCCGAGAGCCTCGGGTCTTGTGGAACAGCAAACAAATACATACGAGTACATTTGAAGACATAATGGATAAGGAATACACAGTAGCTGGTCAGTGCATTTACGTCCCAGCACAAATGCTTTGTAATTGCTGACACATGAATAGGGAAATGAACAGAGTGCCAGCTGCTGGTATCAACTGTCAAGGGACAGGGGAAGGGAAGGCAGACAGGCCAAGACAGGATGGAGGTTAAAATGAGCCGGAAAGATCAGCGAGGTGTGAAGCAAGTATCTAGGGCTGAAAGAATGGCGCCAAGTACAAGGCCCTGAGGTGCTCAAGGTAAGCAGCCGGTTGCTCCTGAGCCCACCACTGACTATTATGGATACCAAGCCCGGGGCTGAAGGCCTACAAAGACACTGCTCTGCCCACGTGCAGTGTAGAGTGCACTGCACAACAAACAGAGACAGGGATTACACTGTGTGTTGGTAGAGGATCCCTAGTGATACGGAGACATCAAGGTAGACTTCCTGAAAGAGGTGTGCAACAGACAAGTGGTAGGGTGAGTGAAGACAGACAGAGGTGGCAGGAGACCTGCCCAGAGTAAAAGCGAAGGCACGGAGAGGTGGAAGCCCCCTAAGTAGGGAAAATCAGGGACAACAGATGGAGCGCTTGCAAGAAGGAGGGGCAGAGAGGGCGACCACGGCCACGCCATGGGACAGAGCTGAAAGGGCCAGGGCTCCTTCACCACAGAAGGCAGGGGCACAGCCTGCACCGGGTTGGAAGTAAATGACCCCAGCTTCTCATGGCGGACTGTTCTAGATGCAGATCTACAGCCTGATGGGGAAAGCCACAGGGAGAAAGATCGACGCTCAGGGCTGCAGCAAAGTGGAAGTGAGGTCCGCAGAGTCCGTAGGCCCTGCTTCCCAGGGGAGTTTCGGCAGAGGCTGGACACCCCTGTCAGGGAGCAGCGGAGGGCTCTGCCCTGGGGTCTGCAAGGGCCCAAGCTTGGGCCAAACAGTCTGGAAGAACAAAGGCCTGTCTTGGATGGGAGATCAGAAGAAAGGGCGAAAACTGAGGGAAAGCAGAAAATGCATCTAGGCAAGAATTCTGGGTGCCAATCTGGGGCCACCTGAGATCCTGGGTTCAAACAGCAAACCCAGAGACCTAGGGGCGGCCACATGCTGGTCGCATGTTGCTACCCTTCAGTATCCCAGGGGCAGAGAATGTCTGTGAGAAGAAGAGTCAAGCAGGTGCTCTGGGCTTGTCGTCAGCAACAGGACCTACGGGGCAGAGACGGACCCTGAGAACGCCCAGATGACGGTCTGTGTCCCACACCCAATGTGTACGCAGCAGACACTCCCCCACTGGACACTCCCAGTGCGCAGCCCAGTCTCGCCCCGGGCAGTCTCTGCAGAAAGCCCTCTGGACCAGAGGGACGGCTGCACCCATGTTCTTACCCGGCTGCTTCACGGTGACTTCCGTGCGCCCCGAGACCTCTTCTGCCAGCTTGTACCAGGCGTAGTTGGGGCTCAGCAGCCACTCCTCCACGTGACAGTAGTAGCTGCCACTGTCGCTGACCTCAGCTCTCTGGACGGTAAGGCTGAACAGGCCCCCAGCCACATGCCGCTCAAACTGCAGCCTGGGTCGCAGGCCCTCCTCCTCGGCATAGGTGCCGTACTCAAAGGCGGAGTTGTGCGTCGTTTTGAGGATGAGCTTGCCGTCAGCATCCGAAGGCTTGTGGACGTACCAGAGCACGGCAAAGTGTGAGTTGGGGCTGGTCTGAGACTTGACCGAGCAGTTCAGCTGGACGGGCCCGTTCTCCACCAGGGTGAGGGTTCTCTTTGATTTGCTCACCTGCAGCTTTGTCACTGTGAAGGGAGGGGAGGGGCTCAGGAGAACCGAAACCTCACTTCCAGGCTGGGCGCCTGCTCCCACCCGCACAGTTCCTAGGGACTTAAACTACTAGCTGTCTTCCTCCAAAACGCGGCTCAGGGTGAGGATGCCGCTCCGCCCACCCTCTTCCTGTGCCACAGCCCTGGCCGAGGCTCCCATTATCTCTCCCTGGCCCCTGCCAGTCCTCCTGCCACAGAAACCCGCTCATATCTTGTCTCTACATAAAAAAGTTTAAAAGCTCCCAAATGCTTACAGGTTCCAAAGAGGAACAAAATTCTTTTTCCCAACATAAAGGCCCCTCAGGGCTGGGCCCCTGCCCAACTGTGTCGACTCATGATTTCCCTGGAGCTCTGGCCTTCGCCCCTGCTGTCTCCTCTGCCACACCCACATGCTGACCCTTCATTCATCCTCTGGACCCTCCTTCCTCATTCCTGTCTCACCCATCCCGCTCCCCCGCACTCTCTGAAGATCGCAGGCACTTGTCCATTAGGTCTCTCTTCTTCCTTAGACCACATGCTCCCAAGAACCGAGATCAAGTATGTTCTATCCAACCAGCCAGCATGTCCAAATACCTGGTTCCCACATGATGCTAGGTACTAGGGATGCTTACTCCAGGTGGAGCTTTTCAAGCCATCAGAGCCTAGCACAGTGCCTGGGCTTTGCAAAGGCCTTCCTCCACGTGTGCTGAAACACGTGTGCGTGAAGGAATGCTGGAGAAATGCAGTAGCTCCCATTACAAGAGGCTGAAATGGACCTTTGCTTTTGGGGGAGGCTGAAATGATTAAGATGAGCAGTAGCAGCAGGGAGAACCAACTCCACTCTCCCTCTCACCATCCTGTTCCAAAATCAGCGAGGAGAACAAATTCCAGGGTGCAACCCTAGCTGCTAATTAATGACAGTGTTCACCCTCACAGCGGCAAGAGGCCAAGGTCTCATGCAACGTACCTTCCGGAGGTAATTAAGATCTCACCATCATCATCCTTGGCTCTGCTTCCCCCTGTTTGCGCTCTTTCCCCCACCCAACGAGGAAGAAGGAACAGTTGTACGTTTCTCTCAGGGTATTGATACTAAAGCATCACGGCGCTCCTTTTCTCTCTACACCTTCCTTTCTGGCCCTTTGCCAGCTGACAGAAAAACCCAGGGCAAGGAACAGACTCCACACAGGAGGGAGAGCACCCTGGGCTTCCTCCAGCCGGACCTGCCTAGCCAGGAGGGGCACGCAGGTTTGCCCTGGCCCGTCTCCAGCATCCAGCCGGGTAACCTCTGGTTTCTTAAGGTCAGCCTGGCTGTAGGAGAAGCTGCATCCAGACCCAGGACAGACCCAGTGGTTGTGACCCTAGGGCTCCTCTAAGCATGCAAAGATAAGACCATGGGCTGAGTCCCAGGTGCTCAAGAATAAAAACTTTGAAAGCCACAGACTGCCAATCAATTCCCTTGGTATCACACACACACAAGTTCTCAATGGATGCAAGGCTCCAGAAAGCAAAGGCGTGGCAGCAGCGGTATCCAGAGTCATTGCTGCAAAAGCATCTGGGACCCAGCCTCTGGTGTCGTCAGGCTTTCTCTTCATCCAAGTCAGCTGAATTCTCACATTAACAGAGGCGTCTCAACCACTGAAAACATACCAAGCATCAAATGAGAGAAATCCCACATCCAACCACCCTCTCTCGGGTACCACCATTTTGTTTCAACAAGCCTGGTCTTCTACCTCTCCCTTCTTCAAAACACAGGAAATTCCTCCAGGGCATGATGGGAGCGCACAGCAGGGTTTACCAGGAAGCTCCCTAGCTCTGGAAACCGGATTCTCAATAGCCTGCCAGTGGCCACTTCTGAGCGGATTCCTATCACACTTTGAAGCTACCGATTCCTTTTCATTGCTTTCCAACCCAATTCACCCGCATGCAAATGATATCTCTATCGGTGCAAATGACACCACCTGAATTATCTGGTTCTTGGCCAAAAAAACTGGGTTGTTCAGTGTAGAGTAGAAAGAGGTTCAAAATGTATTATTAATTGGGGCCAGATTATTTTTTGCGACTGTTACTAAGGAAACCTCCATTGCTATAGTAACTGCATATGTTACACTGGAATCCTGTGACTCAGCTTCGGTTCAGTCACCCAGTCTGAGGAGGAGAATCCATGGAAATGTTTTAAAGCATTTCCATTCTTCTCTTTCCCATGTCAAAATATTGTGAAGTGTCAAGAAGCTCGAAAAAGAGGCGCTTCTGGAACGTGGTGCAGGCTGACATGTGGCCCGCGGGCCAGCTCTTCTCCTGTGCTCTGAGTTTCCTCCCACGTCTGAGGACAGAGAGGACCCTTCCTGAAGCCGAAGGGAGACCGGGGGCTCCGGCTTACCGGGAAGCACTCCCGAGCACGGCCACCGCACTGCCCTGGGCGGCGGTGTGCAGTCGCACACGGCCCTCCCTGCACAGTCGGGAAGGCCCGGCGCCCTCACGGACCAGGGCTGATTCGCTGACAAAACGAGAGTAACAGTCGCGGCACCTGGCTCTCCGGACTGCTCCGCAAACCAAGAGTAACGCGCGGCAGAGAGCTGAGCACGAGGCCCAGCATACAACGGACAGACACTCAAGAACTCCAAGCTCTCCTCATTGCTTTCTGGTTTCTATGCCGGGTCCTGGCGTCACAGCTTCCTATGAAACGGGGAACTGAACTGTCCAGCTAAGTGGCGACTGTCCTTCTAAAAGTGCTGCTGTACCCCAGCAAGATCGAATCAGCAGCGAATGTGTCAGGAACACAGACTCTCATGTCCAGCAAGTCACGATCTGCACTTTAACGAGATCCCTAGGTGACTCAGATGAATGTCAAAGCTTGAGAAACTCTGGACTTGGCTGCACCAGTGAATGCACTAAAGTCACAAATGCAGAGGTTAAAGAGACAGTGCTCAGGACTGAGGCCTGGTTAATCCCCAACAGTGAATCAGAAGAGGGAGGAACACAGCAAGAGGCAGAGAGGCCGCCAGGCAGCGCCCTACCCGCCCTGGGCAGACTCCGGCGTGCGGCGCTGCCCTCTGGGGCAGCTCCCTCGGTCTGCTGGGATGACCCTTTCTTTCAGAAGCTGCAGTTTCCTTCTGAGGTTTGAAACCCGAGTCTGGAGACTGTGCATCTATCTGGTAGTACGGAAAGGACTGTTAGGCTCCAAGTCAAGCCAGGGTGGTACTGAGGTGCAGGACGGGGGGAAGGGAGAAGCCAACCACAAAGGGGAGCAGCAGCTTCAGTCGCCAGCCTCGCGCTCCGATTCTGCCCCGCCTGAGCTCCTCTCGGGTGGCAGTCATCCATGCCATCCAGGCGCCCTGTGCGCCCCTGAGTCCTGTGCTTGCTCCTCACACTGAAGGTAAGTTTTCGAGTTTCTTTCCCAGCAAAAATTTGAGAGCAAGAACTATGCCCCAGTAAAACTAAACAAGATAAAGGGTCACTGAATAAAAATGTGATTAAACCTTTAAAAGAAGCGTAACTGATTATGACAGAAGGAGGGAACTTTTCAAAAAGCTATGACTTCAGAGCTAGACTCTGAGAAAGAGAAATGAGTGAGTAGGAGTTCGATGGGTGCAGAGGGAAGGTGGAAGGGCACCCAGGAGGGCGAGTCAAGCGGACAACCTGGTGGACGACTTTTAACAAGGCAGCTTTGGCCACAGCGGAAGACCCAGAGCTGACACTGACTCTGACCACAAGCATCTCTCAGAGAGCCATTCCTGGTACCATGGCACGGATTCTCTGGAAACTTGCTAGAAGCAAGTGGGGTCACACCCCTGGGGGTGGAGCCCAGGAACCTAGGGTTCTCAAGCCATCCTGGTAACTCGGATGGACAATGAGGTCTGAGAAGCCACAGGTGTGGGGGCGAGGTAGTTGCTGTGGAGTCCAGAGACAACAGCTTCTGTGCAGCGGTATAGGCACAAGGCAGTAAGTGAGAGGAACTGGATGGTGGCAGGGAGGGGGAGAGGCTATTCTTGGTAGCAGTGTTCCTCAACCTTTGCAACACCACTGGCCTGTTTAGTAGAAGACTATTTCCCCAAGGAAGGGGGATGGGAAGAGCAAATCTGCCTCCCAGAACCTAGAACCTAACTGCAGGCACTGACAGGAGACAGGCTTTGTTCATCTGTCACGGACTGGTGGCAGTTCACGTCCCAGGGTCTGTGTGCACAGACACCTGATAGTAATGTCAGAGACAGAATAGGCCAGAGGATAGTGCAGCGGCCGTTTTTCAAGTAAAAGGAACCAAGTAAGTCAACCAAGAAACAGAGGGAATGGAGAAAGAGCTGCTGGGGACCATGTGTCTTCGTTCCCAAGGAAGCAGGCAGCAAGACACCTGTGCACCCCAAGGTTACTACACCTCAGGGTGCTCTGTCCTTAACGCCTGGCACTTCTCACTGCGTGGCCAGGACCTACCGGAGCCCCGATCATTCCTTTCGCAGATGGCTATAGTCAGCCTTCTGCCTCCAGCCTCCCCCACAGCCTGGCAGAGCTTTCTCAGCAGCAAATGCAAGCACATTGTTCAAAGCATAGAGCCTGACCCTTGCTCTCTACTCCCAACCTAAGAAAGTCTTTACCAACAGAGCAGTCAGTGGCCCCACACCAGAGAAATCAGGAGCAGCTCTTAGGATATCACACTGATTTGGGGAAAGGCAGACATTTATAATCGATCAAAGCCAATGATAGATATAAAACTCTATTTGGGAAAACTCTGTGCAATAATATTCTGCCTCGTGTCCTCTCTGAATTTCAAATGACATTCACATGGGTAAAAGTTCTATCTCTGAGCCTGGAATCTACTTTAATTTTATTGGAAGAATAATACTTTTTAGGGGGTGTTGGTAGGGATATGGTTTTAGTGAATGCCAGGACAATTAAGAGAGGATTTTTCTATGAAGCTTGGAGCTTCAGAGATCCCAGCCCAGCCAGCTCTGTCACTTGGGGTGTGGATCTTGGCAGCGGCGGCCACTCTGCACTTAGGGGCAGAACTCACAGCATTTAAGGACTCTACCAGCTGCAACAATGACCCTTACTGCGCCTCCACAATCACCATCCTGAGTGCTGACAGGCCGAAGCATATTATTTTGTACAAACTACTTTTAAAAATTCCTTTTTCATCCCATCAATAAGGTAATATAATAAACTTTAAAGACTACATGATTAGGAAAGTTACAATGTCTAGGAGTTTCATTTCAGGATAGCAGAGGGGATATGGTGAACTGTTATTAAGAAGACATAGATGATGTGCGTATGACCCAAACTCCTAACTTCTCTTTAGACAATCAATCTCAGTAAGTTTCCTTTCTACCTGCTGAGCGCTGTCCTAAGCATTTTATAAATATCACCTATTTAGTCCTCGCCAGTTCTACAAACTAAATATATTATCCTAACGATGCCTGCTTGAGGTCCTGCAGCTCTGTGGCACAGCTGAACCCCCTCTGGGGTCACGTGGTCTGTCCTCACTCCAGCCATCACCCACGGCAGCCTCACTCCACACATCCTCTCATGTGCCCGTCTCCTGTGCCGCCTCCGCCATCATACCGGTAAGGCATGACTGCACTCCTCTGTCCCCAGCCTGCCATTTCCCCCAGGAACCCCAGAGCAGGAGCTGAGACTCACCCTGCAGCCTCAGCACCCAGGCGGCACCTGACACAAAGCAGATGCTCCCACATGCAGAGGGCGGCAGAGGGGCTGAACAGGGTGACAGCAGAAAGGGCCGGAAGGCGGAAGTCACTCGGAGACAGCCAGACTGGCCCTGCCCGGCTTCACCTGTCCGCAGACAAAGCATGCCCTATCTAGTCCACACCAATAATGCCTGTCACCATGACAACGTGGCCTGAGGTGGGGGTGGTGTCCTCGTAGGACTCTCCAGTTAGTGCACTCTACCTCAGCACAGACAATAGGCAGAAGCCACAGGGCATGAAAAGCGAGGGCCACTGCTCCCAGGGGCGGGGCAGCCAGCCATCTCCTGCACTGTGACAGGGAGAGCCGTGTTCACGTGTCCTGGACTCATGGAAGTCAAAGAAAAGCCAGAGCTAAGCCGATCTGCCAGGTCAGCAATAAGAAATAGAAGAAAACGGATTTGGCAACATCCAGGGGGTATTAAATATTCATCCTGACTGCCCGTCAGTGCAACCCCAGCAGAATACACCCCCTGACAAGCCGGCTTCCCACTCCAGGAGGCTGTCCTCCTGCAGGCTTGTTTATTGCTTTGTCGATTTTAATGTGCAATATTTAATAGCCAGACCAAGATACGGCCATAAACATTTGGGAAAAGAGTGCTGACATTTCCTCACTGCTTCTGTATTTAGCAACGTATAATTGGAGGGTGTTTGGGAGCTACAGAAAATCAGAAGGAAGCAAGATGATGCTTCACAATTAGAAGAGAAAATAACTGATTAAGAGTTACGAACAGACCAGGTAGAACTGGTAAAAGTCTTACCCAATGCCCCTCGGGGTCGCACTACACGACTCGTGAGCACAAGACCAAGCTAAATCAATGACACGAGAGGAGGGACGCGCACAGAGCGCAGAGCGCAGGAAGCGTGCGGACGGAAAACGTCAATTAAGATCCATAGCGAGCTGGCTGTGCTTCGGATGAATGAAATTCTTGTGATGAGGTCAGGACCAGCAGGTGGCTCTGGCCTGGGCGCACACCACACAGACCACATAGGAGAGAAAGGGGAAAAGGATATCACTGCAGTGGAAGCTTAGGATAAGTGCATGAGTCTGAACTAGCCACTAGTCCCAGGGTTTCTAGTTAATTCTCTTAGAATATTTGACAAAATTGTCCTTTAAGTGATGAATTCTTTAAATGAGGGATAGGAGATGATGGAAGATGCCAAAGCAAGGCTAAGAATACATGTTTTGTGGGGCAAGATATGCCAGGAGCATGCAAGCAAGGGCACACGTTGTATGACTTTCTCGTAAGCCCAAGTCTTAGAGCCATCTTGTGGCAAAAGTTAGAAAAACAAAGAGTTTCAAAGAGGTACAAATTAAAGCTTTATTCCTTAGCCACGTAGCCTGTGGAACTCCTGCAAGTGCCTTGGAACCCCAATTTCTATAAAACAAAATTAAGAATCAGGAAATGAGGATTGTAAACCAGAGACGGGAAGCATTGCATACATGGTGCTACGGTCTCTTAGTTCAGGGGTCAAGCATGAGCCTTCCATGCACCAAGCCCTGGACTCAATTCACACACACACACACACACACATACCCACACATATGCACACCCTCCATACGTGGTACCAAAGGAGTCCCAAGGGGAAAAAAATATATAGTACTTTGTCTAAAACCATACTGAGGCTGGAGGAATGGTGCAGCAGTTAAAGTGCTTCCCTAGCAAGCACAAAGTGCTGGGTTCAATTCACCAGCACCATCTACAGCTGGGTATGGTGGAGCACGCCTATAATCCCAGCACTCAGGAGGCTGAGGCAGGAGGATTGCCAAACCCAAGGCTAGCCTGGGCTCCATAAAGAGTTCAGGACCAGCCTGATCTAGAATGAGACCTTTCCTCAAAAAAGAAAAAAAAAGTACACACTATACTGAAAGTACTATACTAAAATTAAGAACTTGGACTCTGAGGCCGACTGTCTGCCCCACTTGAATCCTGGCTCTGCCACTTACTATATATAGTTCACTAGACAGCATTTTTAACCTCAAGATAGTGTCCCCTATAAACTAGGTGGGACACAGTATGTGCTTGGCCACAGGATGGGTCTGTAAAGAAGAATTTGGTTATTAAATAGAGCATTCGGGATGGTGATGGCCACACAAGAAATACCATCGTTCCATCAGTGCTAACACTCAACTAGCTAGGGAAAAACCTCTTCTACAAAATATACCAATAACTGAATGCAGAAGCAATAATTTCTGATTGGTACAGGAGCTGGAACTCAGGGTCACGCACATGCTAGAGCCCCAGCCTTGCAACTGCTTTTAATGAGGCACATCAGTTCAAATTCCAACCTCCTTACTCAACCCACACAGGCCAGGAACTAGAGAGCCAGGGAGGAGATAGGAATGGAGACTTACTCTCCAAAGCAACCCAACAACCCACGGATGAATCCACGGGTGAGCGCAGAGTGCCCCATGAGCCAATCTCCTTCCAGACACAAGAGACTTTGGGGACATTTTAGATCTAAACCTTCCTCCCCAGGCTGCAGCAGACACTCCCTGAGGTAAGACACACGAGGTAGCTAAAGGACCATCTCAGGCACACAATCAGCCCTCACGTATTTTTCTATTTCCCTCATATGAAAGCGCCAGTAGCAACCAGTATATTTAGAGAAAAAAAGAAGAAACGGAGCTGAAGCTCTTTGGAAAATATTAAGTGCTAAGCCCATCAATATTTAATAAAGGAAAGACAGCAACACTAAAGGGGATGCACTCTCCCTGGTGCCTGGGGCACTCTGGAGTCCGGTGCGGCTTCAAGCCCCTTCCTTTGCTCTTTGCGGCCCCCAGAGGGCCAGGAGAGTGCATTTTACAGCTTCACCATAGCCAGAGTCCCCTAATGATCCAGTGCCAACCACTGCTCATCCTCACTTTACAGTGAGCATGGAAACAGAAGCCAGCACAGCACACACGAGTCACAAGGACAGCTTGGACCTGGGGTCTCCTAGCTCTCCAGCTATTTTTCTATTACGAGGCAATAACACGGTATAAAGGAAAACGTAGGTGTGTGGAAGCCAGAGACCTGGGTGCCACGCTCAGTCCACGTTCTCCCTTCCACCATGTAACCAGTTGCCTGGCCTCCCCCAAGGCTTCCAGACGCTGTGAGCCTTGGTTTCCTCATTAGTAAAATGGGGACTGAGACACATTATCAGATGCTGAGGGAAATTTAAAAAGAAAACAAGAACTGAGGACAAAGCCTAGGAAACTTCATACATTTCTGCTCCTTGCAGCCTTTCACAGCACCATAAATTAATCAGAATCCAAATAGTGAGAACCTTTGATGAACTGCAATTCCACATTCATCCCTTCGGCATCTAGTCTTGGATCACAAGTCGCAACAGAAACAAGAAAATATTAGTCTATTAAAAGAGGCAATGACGAGTCAAGGTTTTGGGGTCAGCAAATACTTCACCTTTCACCCCTGCAGAGCCACGTGACAGGCACTGCTGCTCAGAACACCGACCTGAGCGACAAAGGAGACGACAACAGGCGTAGTCCCAACCCCAACGCTGTACTCAACACGGCAGGCAAGTAGGAGGCCAGCGTCTTCCACATCAAGGGCGCACCTCAAGTGGGGCCTCTGCTTGAACTTCCATTAACCTGCACACCCTTTTACGAGAGCCCCATACTCCCAACCTACTCCCAGCCTCTTGTCAGCTCCAGCTCAGGCGCCCACTGGCCAAGGAACAGCCTCATCCTTTGCTCTAAAGCTGCTAAAGAACAGGCTTCTGTAATGGGGTCAGAGGAGGGGAGGGAGAAATTCAGACATTACTGTTATTTAACCTCACGCTGCTGAAAACAACCTGCGGCCATATGAAGTCAACAAGGAGACCAGATTGGGCGCTAATAATAGCTGTTAACAGGCAACAACCACAGTCTTTTTGGCAAAGCATGAAAACTACCTTTTCAAAGTGAGTGGGTCAGAAAGTCAGAAAACAGTCTGCAAAACACAACCCTCAGCATTCACTGTGAGAGTGACTGTCCTATCTTTTTTTTTTGAGACAGGGTTTTGACTTGTAGCTCTGGCTAGTCCTGAACTCACTATGCAGCCCAGGCTAGCCTCAAACTCAAGGCACTCCTCCTGCCTCAGCTTCCCGAGTTCTGGGATCACACCAAGCCCAGCTTCTGTGGGACTGGGAAATCAAACCCAGGTCCTTGTGCTTGTCAGGCCAGTGCTTTAGCCTCTGACTCACATCCCCGGTCTTGTCCTATCCTGCAACCTTCCCCGCAAAGCCTGAGAAACAGGAGGGATTCGGGAGGCTGTATTCTATCAGCCTCTAGCCTAGCAAGCTACAAAGACGCAGTCAGGCCATACGAGCAACACATACAAAACTGCCCCTGCATGTTAGTGGAAGCACCTGGGGAGGGTGAATGTTTGCAGAAGCCCCACTGACTGACGCTCCCCAACTGAGTGCTGCTTTATCGTCTGCTTTGAGAGAGTAACAGCCTCTGTAGGAAAAAAGAGAGCTCTGATTCTAATTACGTGGACAGGCTGTGAGCCAAGGAGACACTAGAGGAAGGAGAAAGGCGGAGGGTTCAAACCCTGACTCCACCACTGATCAGCTACCGGACCTACGCTAGTCACTGTCCTCCCTGGGGCTGCGAAATTCTAGTAACACCACTGAGCCTCAGCACCTAGGAGAGCAAACGCCCCACAAGGCCCGTTAGCTTTCCCTGCCCTGCGTCTATCAAAAGGGGATGGTATCAACTCTTTCACGTAACTGTTGCAAGGATTATAACAGGTTAAGAGATGGAACTTTCCACAACTGGCCTGCACACATTCCAAACACTAATGTCTTAACACGAGTACACCTGTATACACACATGCCAAAACACTGCTCTACATTAAAGAACTCAGAGGGAATAGCACTAAATAGGCTGTGCAATCCCTGATTGAATCCTGGTTGGGAAGAAAAAAAATTGTAAAGGACGTTATTGGGACCACTAGGGAAACGCAGATAATGGACTACGCAAATGTTGTATCCCCAGAGCAGGATAATGGTGTTGTGACTGGGGAGGACAGTATCGTGTCCTTGGGAGTTACACTGCCGGAATATTCAGGAAACTGTCCTGACGTCCGCAACTCATCCTCAAGTGGCCTAAAAGCAATGAGAACACATACAGGAGAGGGGAAACAAGTGCGCAGGACATTAATAACCACGGATCAAGGAAAGAGAATATAAATGTTCATGTACGGCTTGCCTGTCTTCCTACTGATGTGAAATTTCTCAAAATGGCTGGGGAGTGCAGAAGCAAAGTCAGAGCCCAATCCACAACTTCCTTTCCCTCTGCTCGCATCGCCTAATGCCAGTAAGCCGAAACCTCATGTGTCCCATCACGTCTGTCAGCAAACAGCCCAAAAGTCTCATGACAGCGAGTCCCTTGAGGCAATCGAGCCAATGCTACCCACCTGGCTGCAGCACGCGAATCTCCAGCAGGTTGGAGGTTCTCTCTGCCAGCCGCGTCCAAGTGTTGTTGTAGTTCTTCCGCCACAGCTCTGCCACACACTGGTACTTGCCCGCCTCGGTGTCACTGGCCCGGCTAATGCTTAGACGGACGTTGTTGCTGGACTCAGACTTCTCGATGGCAGTGCGGGTTCGGAAGCTGGAGGATCTGTCCCCCCACTGGACTCCTCCATCCCGTGTAAAGGTCACCAGGTCATGGAACTCAACCGTGCCCACTGGCTGGAAGCGCCACGTCACCGACACAGGCACCCGGGACGGGTAGTGAGGCTTAATGATGCACTGCAAGTCAAAGGAGTCGCTGTAGGTCACCCCTGGTGTTCGGGAGATGGCTGTGACTGCAAAGCCTGTTTCTGAAAACAACGGAGAGTCAATCAGAGGAGACACTTACCTTCCCTGGGGCAGTGGGACACCAGTGACGAAGCGACTGGAAAAGCCAGTGGCACTGATCAGAGGCTCACAGGCCTCTTTCTGGCTTTCTTTTCAAATGAGAGCCAATGATACTTCTTTGGCGTACTGAGGCACAACCCAACAGTCTGAGACCCATAGAAAGAGGCTCACAGCAATTCTCCCTAGGCAGCACCTGCCCAGACACCTCCCAGTAGGATTCTGGTGTGGATCCACATGTGATCCCCCTCACAATCAGACACCAATGCCTCTCAGACTGTTTACACATAGCCAGGGCCACTTCTACAAGTCCTCGGGCTCTATGAAAAGCAGGAGAAAATACTGCAAACCCAATGCCCACCACATAGGAGGAGTACAAATCCACCAGCCGGGCCCCTTTCTCGGGCCCCTAATGCCTGGTGTCCCAGAGAGAGACAGACACAGGGGCCTCCAGTCCTCTCCTACTCCCCACAGAACCTGGGGCAGAGAGGCAGTGAGGGACAGACAGCAGCAGGGAGCAGACCTCGGTAGGCAGTCACCGCAGGTGACATGAGAACAACTGTCCCAAATTCAGGGCTCTGCAGTTTCAGGGGGCTGTGAGTCACTCAACATCCCTCTACTGAATCTGGAGCCCTTAACAGTCCTCAGTGCGAGTCTTAGGTCCTTCGGTATAGCAACACCACTTGGTACACTACATTTCACTGAGCTGAACAGCTGTGGAGCACAGGTAGGCTCACCATCATTTTTCTCAGGCCCAAGAAGTCAAACTGCCCAACCCTGAGAAACTAGTAAGCGGCAGAGTCAGGCTGCAAACCTGCCTGGACCTGATTCTGGGTTTTCTGTGGCTGTTTCTCCCTGGAAAGCATAGTGAGATAGCTAAAGGTGGAGGTGTTGGAGCTGGGTCCACTGTGACGCCTCTCAGCTGCGTTACCCAGTGTCTTTCTGCCTGTGTCTCCATCTGCAAAGTGGGTCCTTCTTTATAGTATTAAATTAGTCAGTACACCACTTGTAATACACCTGGAACAGTACTTGGCACAAGTGTATGTATTTTGTTAAATACTGATATGGATTTTAAGAAACACAATGGACACGTAAAAAAGAAGCACTTTAAATGCTGCCGGTGAACGACAAGGCACAGAAGGAAACCTTTTGCTTTTTAAATTTTATTTATTTACTTATTCATTTATTTATTTGTTGAGACAGGGTCTTGGTCTATAGTCTAGTAGGCTGATCCTGAGCTCACTATATAACTCAGGCTGGCCTCAAACTCATGGCAATCCTCCTGCTACCACCTCCCAAGTGCCAGGATTACAGGTGTGCACCACAACCTTTTGCCTTTCTATTGGCGGTTGTTTGAAAACACGCAAGTGAAATGTGCTGAAAACTCAGGATTTTCCACTTGAATTTCACACTCTTAAAAAAATTTAAGACTCAGAAGCCCGTCCTTAAACATTACATCATACTCTAGTGCCTATGTGGGATATGTGCTGCCTCAGAGGGATTTTTTTTTTTTTTAAGACAGGGTCTGGCTCTATGGCCCAGGCTGGTCCTAAACGCACTATGGAGCCCAGGCAGGCCTTGGACTCACAGCAATCCTCCTGTTTCAGCCTCCTGAGTGCTGGGATTACAGGAATGTGCCACCACACCAGGCTTGTGTGGTGCTGGGGAACTGACCTCAACATCTGCCTAAGCGCTTGCTCGCAAGCACTTTAACCACTGAGCCATCCCTGAAGCCCCTCAAGAGGGACGCAGACTAGGGCCTCGGGGACACAGTCCACACGTGGCCTCTCTGGCCTCACGCCTGAATGGGAGATCCTTTCTCCACACAAATGACGGTCCTAGCCTGACACGGGCACGCCTCCTGGTCACAGACCACAGTACGGAGTGTCTCGGCTGCTTCGCCGGGGAGGTCGTAACAGCCCGGGAGCACCAGCAGGATGTGCCCAATTACCTCACCCACGCAACAGGCACCATCACCTCCCTACTGAGGATCTGCACCTGAATGCCCCAAAAAGAAAACCTGCATGTGTCACTGTTGCTTTAGATTGAAAAGAAAGCCTTCATCCAGGTGTCCTCCTGCTTCTCCCTGGTGGACCACTTTAGGCTGCTCTGACTATGGCCACAGGCATCCTGGGGGAGGGGTCAGGTGGCAGAGCTGGCTCCATGCAGCCTGCCCCAGAGTGCCCGGGCTACGGGGGCCACCTAGCACGGAAGTACGGAGACACTGGGGATGAGCCAACCGCCAGAATCTCCCAGCCTAGCAACGTCAGGTGCCCGGGGCTCTCTTCCAAGTTCCACCAAGCTCCGCCCTGGTGCTGAGCCCAGGCCCGGGGACTAAAATCATCATGAGAATCAACTGCTGGAAGAACTGGAAGAATCTCTAGAGACAGAGAAGTATCAGTTATACAACTACTGAAAAGAACTGATTCATCTTTGAGCCTAAGCTTTTAGAAAGCAAATACAACCCTGAAAGGAGCAGAGAACTGGAGGACTGGTCTCAGGCAAAGCCACTGGAGCTATTATCTTTTGGGCATTCTGACAGAACCTGCAGCCCTACCTCGCAGTAAGCTGGTGACATAGTCTCTTAAGGGAAGTTGTTCAGGATAACTGATTTGAGGATAAACAGAAGACCTGGCGAGGCCTGGTGGGGTAGGCCTAATTCCAGCACTATGAGAGGCTGAGCCAGAAGGATCCTAAGTTTGAGCCCAGCCCGGGCAATTCAGCATCTTCGTGAGACCCCATCTCAAAAAAAGGGGGTGGGGGGAGCTGGGCATGTAATTCAGTGCGAAGACCCTAGGCTTGATCTCTACTACCACAAAACAACAGAAGCCCTGACCTAACAGGGTATCTGCCCCGCAGAGTGGTAGGCTGGTCTTTTAAATTTTAATATACTTTCTATACAAGGCAGATCAAAGTTGACAGAAACCTTATTACCCCATGAGAAGCAAATCTAATACTCCTTAGATTTAACAAATCTCAGGGTATCTCTCTATTTCATGCTAATGAGAAAATGGAATTCTTAAATAGCCGTCTTATCCAGGAGTAGCTAAAAATACAAGCCTTGAAAAATGTAAACACAGAACGCTGGGTTCCAGGGCTCAGACTGTGGGTCAGCCATTTAAAAACCTCAAGCAAAGCAGTCCATCTTCGTTTTCACTTCCCGGTAAAACAGAAGTGAGCCTTTCGGTGAGGCTTCAATTGGACAATTAAGCTCAAGGGCGCATGTTCCGCCAGAAACAAAACAAAGACTAAATAAAGAGCAGTAAGATTTTCTACCCTGCTCTGCTCACTTGCAGGAGCGCTGGGCCATGGGCAACAGAGACCAAGCAGAACATGAGAGTCCCGAGTAACTTGCTCACTTGCTCTCCCCCTCTCCTCCAGGTGCTTTTGGTGGTGGTCCTGTCCCTGGCAGGTGGTGGGGCTACCCTAGCTTGAATCCCAGCCCTGCAAGTGGTAGCCCCAGGGACCCATCATCCACTTTCGGTCTTCAGCTTGCTCCCACTACCCCAAAGAGTCCCTTCTGAAACTTGTATCCTGCCAAAACTCTGAGCGATAAAAGTCTGGGTGAGGTGCTTACGTGGGAGCCGGCACAGCCGTCCCACAGCTCACTTACCAAGGGCAGTGATGGAGATGTGCGTGCTGGCCTGCCTTTCCCCCACAATCTGCCACAGGCCGTCTTCTGCTCGCACCCACTCGGTCACGTGGCATTCATACTGGCCCTCGTCCTCCTTCCTGCTGTTGAAGATGCCCAGGCTGAAGGAGTTGGGCTGCACTTGCTCCATCTGGATTCCCCCAAAGCTGCTGCGTTCCCAGTAGGAAGAGCCCGGCTGCACAGTGCCGTCCCGGTCTAGCAACATGACGTTGCTGCGGCGGTTCTGCCTGTCCAACAGCTGCCAGACGACAGAGAAGCGGCTGGGCAGTCTACTCACTGACCGGATACTGCAGGAGAAGCGTAGATCCTCACCCTCCAGGATGACGCTGGCGTTGCTGGCCACCTCCACGGAGATGCTACTCTCTGGGGAGAGGAGAGAGGGCCACAATGGGGGTTTCTGGTCTCCACACTGCCGTCCTCACGGATGCCGTAGGAGGGGGTGTGCCCATGGAATCGTGCTCACGGACAGTTAACTCAAGGGCACAGAAGCACTCTGCCACTTGCTGCTTCAAGATCTGGCAGCCTATGGGCACTGCTTCCCCCAATTCCAGGTCTGAAACCGAGGGTACTCTTCAGTATGTGCACAGGACTGGAACAACAAGGTTCTAGGCCCCGAGACTGAGTCAGAACTAAGAAACACAGTTCAATGACATGACATTTAGGGGATAAAACATCTTACGGGGTATCCTATTTAGCTGGAGTTCGGGGCTTTCATCTTGGATCTGCAGCAAGATGAACAACATCCCACTCCACCTGCCTTCCTACCGCTCACAGTTACAACGGTCAACCAGACGCTGAGCAACCATAATGGGCCATCTGTGGCCTTCAGGGCGGTATTAGGAGGCAGAACAAAAATTCTAGCAAGAACTGGGAATACTGGATACGAATGGAATGTAACGGCATGCTGGTCTACTTTGCAGGATACGTGGGGAGGGAGCTCTCACACCTTCGTTGCCACAGATGAACAAGCCAGGGGGTCATCACATGCCACACTTCTGCCTGACCCACTCAACTCTGAGCTCCTCTGCTCTTCATCTGACACGTTCTACCAAAGTCTGGGATAAGGGTCTCACTCTCTTTTTGTGTCAGCCTAGGCACAGAAACTCACTCTGTTGACTGATCTCACTCGGCTGAACTGTTCCAATGCTACAAGCCTCAGTTTCTCCTGTGTAACAGGCAGAATGCTACCTTTAACTGCAGAACTTTGAAAAACTCAAAAAGTAAACCTAGAGATTTACCTAGCACATGGTAGATCTTCAAGACATGGTTACCATGATCAAGATTTATTTTACTGTCCCCAATCACTCTTTGTTTTTATAAACAGCACGAATATCTTAATCTCTCTTAATTATGTACATATTGTTTTTGTGTTGAATTTAAAAGGCCCAGAAATATGAATGAACACAAAGTAACTAGACTGGCTCCAATTTTTGGAGGACCGTTCACACGAAACATGTAGAGTAATTCCAACCCAATCAATTAAATCAAATCCCAGATTAAGAAGCACTCCCAATCACTGAAGAAAACATACACACACAATGACAACACATCTGAATCACTCCCCCCCCCCCCCCATATTGCCTCCCCACAGGCAGAAAAGGACAAAGACGGGCACCCAGCTCAACCTTTAGCTCCTGCTGCAGTGACGATGCTTGCTACCCATATGGCTTTGCTTGCTTCATGTGAAAAATGAGGTCCAGACTAGGTGGGAGCAGCGAGTTTCCAGAAGGGCGTATCACCACGCCCTACGAAGGAGATTCATGGAGATGACAAGGCTCCGGCAGAGCCCCATCTAGGAATCCAGTGATTAAGAGCACGAATTTGGAGCCCGGATTCACGACATCCTAACTCTGTGATCTTAAGGCCCTTATTTATCTAACCAAGCTCCACCGTTCATGTGCAAAAGGCAGATGTCCCCAGTACCCAGCTCTCTGGACCACAACACTGAGAAGATAAGACGAGGTACTTACTTCTCATCATCATTCATAACAAAAAAACATTGTTCTTTAAGGTCAAGACTCACCCCCACTGTTATCAATTCAAAGTAAGGGATTAAAAGGGCAACTTCTGCATCAAGGAGAACATCCTTTCCTTATCTTACGCCAAAAAGTAACCTGCTGCAGGGCAACATTCACCCTCTTACTGCGACCCAACGGACTCTCACAGAAGTACTGGCGTATTATTGTGAGAGCTGCTATTTTGAGCAAGCTCGGAAAAACCACACGGTTAGAAGAAAAGCCACTCTTGAGTGGAGGTGCAGGCAGACACAAACTGGTACTGTGTTGCCTGTTACAAGTGTAATTATTTACATGGGTTCCCAGGTCTGTAAAAAGACGGCAGACAAGTTAAAACTTTGAATTAAGTGAAAACCGGCCAGGACTAATGAGAATCTGAGTGTGTGTGCTCACAAATGAAATTTTCCAATCAGGAGGCTGACGGTGTAGCACAAGCTAAGCGCAGGAGTTAGAAGCAAATGTCTAACACAACATAAGCTCAACCACTAACTGAACAACAGACTCGGTCTCTTCCTTGACAGTCCTCTCTCAGGTTTGACTTTGGTTATAAGATGGATATAAAATCAGCTTCTACAGGCATCTGAAAGGTGGGAGCAGAGGAAGAGACAATTTATGCAGAAGCATTTTGGGCTCTTAGGAGACATAGAGGTATTAAAATCCAAGTTGTGATCATCATTACCAATGTGATTATTGTTGTTTCTTGGTAGACTTACCCAAGTGGCCTTGGGACAGGATCTGGTGGTGCGGGGGGACTTTAACTACCCAGTTATCTGCTGGAAAAGCAATACAGCATGCCACAGATCATCAAACAAGTTCGTGGAAGGGGTTGGGGGATAACTTTCAAAACGTACAGGAATTAAACAGTGTGGCCGCCCTTTATGCAATCCTTACAAAATGAGGAGGAATTAGTGACAGATTTTAAAGTAAAAGAGTCCGTGGTTAAGACAAACACAGACCAACAGGAAAACAGTAAAGCGGCTAGTCATTCAATTCAACAATCTCGACTATACAAATATTCGGCAAGCACCTATTCTATGCAAAGCACCATGCTAGGCATTGCAAGGAAGAAAATGTCTAGGAAACAACAGAATCTCAAGATAATTAGGGGTTATGTGTGTAATTTTTTTAAAAAATGGAATGAAACTAATTCTGTTGATGAGAAAAGAAAGAGTAGCAAGCCCCCTTGTCTATTTTTGACTTCATACTTAAAGAGAAATATTTTAAATACATAAAAGTATAAATGAAAATATACAGAAAATCATTACAAGGCTAAGAGAGAGAAAAGTTTGAGCAGACAAAGGAGGGATTAAAGGTTAGTTTTATCGCCTTACCACTTGGTTCAAAATTACAGCACTGTTAAGATTATTTACTTATTTTTTACTAAAAACAGAAGGATGTGAGAAAGAAGATTAATACGAACATCCTGACACTATGGATATTTAAACACATTCACAAACACTGGTCATCTCTGGAGTCCCCAGCAAGGGCTCTCTCTCCACCTTGAAAACATCCGCTTACACGGAGGCAGGACCCGCCTGGGCAGCCTTAGAGGCAGCCTAAGCTTTCAACGGCATGTGCCAGGAAGACAGCTCAGCCCATCTGCCGACTTTTTTTCCCAGTGCTGAGATGGAACACAGGGTCGTGAGCATGCTGGCCAAGCACTCTACTACCCACAGACTTTTAATGATGTAATTTCAATAGGGAAGAAACAACTAGAGAAATGCCCACCTTTACACCTAGAAAAGCCAGAAGCAAATCCCTCTTAATAATGCACCTTACGATTTAAAATCCTCCCATAACAGACCAAGTCTCCTTAAGTGAGATTTCAAGACAGGCCTCTGGCTACTTCTTCCCACTCAGGGGCAAAGAGCCTTCCCGGGTTGCTGGCCCCTTCCCAAGCCGAGCTGGCACTCATGTTTACATTAGTACCACCAGCTCAAGTCTGCCCGTGCCCATCTCCAGCCAGACACCCCGATGCTCTGTGTACCTGAGGGGCTGTGGAATGTGGGCAGGTGGGGAGGGAGCCAAGAGGCTCTATGATAACAAGCTCTCTTTCTCTGCTTTAACACTGAGCTCCACCCACCTGCTGTCTCTCCCTCCCCCAACTTCTTCTAGGGACACTAGTCACTGAGCCAGGGACCAAGGGAGGCCAAGGAGACGGCACTTCTCTCTACTTACTGAGGGGGAGGACAATGATGGGGATGTTCTTAGGACGCTTGCTTTCCTTGTCAACGAACTCCCCGGTGACAGTCTTCTCCCGCTCAGTCACTCGACAGTTGTATTTCCCACTATCTTCCTGGAGAAGGTGGTAGATCTTCAGCACAAAGACCCCGTCACTCTCTTTGGAAACTTTGAGCTGGCCCTTGGCTTCCCGGTGGGCGAATTCGCTATTGAGAACAGGCACTGCATTAGGCCCCATGGTGGCGATAAGGGAGCTGTTGAAAGCCCAGGAAACAGCAAAGTAACGGTCAGGAATGTTCTGAGCCTCCAGGATGCATCTGAACTCCACGGGCTCACCCACTGTGTGCAGCCGCTTGTCCGTCTCCAGTCGAACCGTGAACTCTTTGTCTGAGAAAACAAATAAAACACATGTCGTCTAAGTGAACAAGGATCGCTGCTAACAAACTGTATTGGCGAAGCCCTGCTATCACTACCCTGAAGCCCCGGACACGGAGGCACTGCAGCACTCATCCTGAGAGAAAACCCAGCTCACACCTAGCTTACCTGAGGCCCAAAGAAACACCTGAATATCACAGTGTCCTCCATGAGCCCAGCTGACCCGAGGAGCTGGTTATCCCTGTTAAGAACAATGGGAGTCTGTTCGAAGCCTATGTTGTCCTCAATGAGTCTCCCAAAAGCCCAGAAACAACTATTATCACTTGAGCAGCAGATTACAAAGGTCTAGCCTTGATATATAACTCAGAACTCCACCAAAGCAAAATGGTAACAAATATTTCAGCAGACAGTAGGACTTATCCCATAGCAATCTGAGAGACAGAATTACAGCAGCCTAGGTGCTGACCCCAATCCTCGTAAGTACTCAAAGACACTCCAAGATTAAAATATTGAAATTCTCTTTCTATCCCTATGTGAATATGGGAATCTATCCCTACTTGAAAACATGAGTAATACAAATCCTAATAGCTTTGCCCAGGAAAAATGAAAACCAAAGTTTACTGCTCTACCATCTGCCAGGTCAAATCTTTGCATAGACAGAAATACAGATCTGCTGACAGCCAGATGACCTCCGAAGTGAATGAGGAATTGAAGCACTCTGCAAAATGCTGCCTGTCCATCCAGGTGTGAAGGGGAGATCTACTTATGTTGTTCTCAGTGAGCCCCCCGAGAGCCCAAAGGACTCCCATGAGCAGCATTCCCTCTGTACAATGGCACAAGAGACAGTTACCCAATTTCAGAAGCAACCATGGAAAAATGAGAGGAAAGGGGAGTTGGAGGAAATCTTTGTCCTAGGGGGGAAAAAAATCCCCGATCCCCGGTTTAGGAGGCGGCAACTGTGATCACTGTCTAAACCTCTTCTTTCCAGTTCTAGAAATCACAACACAGTGATGTGTGGGCTCCTGGTACTCATAGACTCATAAGCCTCTGTAGCAACTGTCCTCTCCACATGGCATTTCCAGGCCTTCCCATGGAGAACCCTTGCCTCATACATCCCTAATCACATGCATTCTTCAAGACAGAATCCTTTTTACCTGAGAAAGCACAAGAATCACAAGTGAGCTCTTTCAATCTCCCCCTCTCCAGCCCCAGATCAGCTTCACTCCCACCTAGATGTTCCCATGGTCTCCCCTCCCACATAAGCCAGTGGACCACAGCCCTAAGCATCCCTTCTTCCCAACGACCTTACTCTTCGCTGTATCACTAAACTTCCTGCTAAAGTACACTATATCCCACAACTCCAGGGCTTGGCTCCACTGAACAGCTGCCACGATGGCTTTGAGAACTTCCTTAAGAACCAGTCCTGAGGGATGTGGCTAAAAGAAACAGATTTTCCTCTGCCACCTTCTAGATAAACATACCCACATGGGACCATGTGCATGTTACCTGCTATCTGCCATTAGCCCTCAGGTCGACAGAAATACAGTAACTCATGTCTCCACATCCAGGCTAAAAGAGACCTCCTTCTACGTAAACACCAGTGTGGATATGCCAGGTGTGTCTTGGGCCCCATACATTTTGACTGACCTGGTTTAGGCTGGCACCACTGCGGCTTTCTTCTGCTGGCAGCCACAGGTTCTTTCTGTCTCCTGGAATCTTCCCCGAGACATGGGAAACCTTCACATCCCCAGGCTACGGATACATGCCACTACCATTTCTGCAGAGCACTTGGTTCCGGCTATGTCTAATCAATCCTAGAAACAGATTTATGCCTCACTCCCTAGCCCTCCACAACCCGGCTTCGGGCTCTCCTCCCTCCCAGATGTCACCGACCAAGCAAACAGTACCAATGGGTCACTCCATCCCTCCCCTACAGTCATAAGCAAAGGCTCTTCTCGAGGCTGCAGCCTCCAGACCCTGGTCTTCCCTGGTGTTCCTTGACAGCTTCCTTCCTGCTGTGTCTGCTCCTTATCCGACCCCTCCGCTCCTCTCTCTCACTGACGTCTCCTCTCTGGCCACTTCTTACTGCTGCCACTCTCCTGTGCCTGGTCTTTTTTCTGCCCTAGGAGCTTTCCCTTGGCCGCCCTCACTCATGGGCACAGTCTCAACCCCAGATCCAGCCAGCTATGCCCAGTGACTGGTATTTCATATTCTGAGCATCTCTCTACAAATTTACACATGGGACAGACTTCTGAACTAAAATGTACAAAACAAAAGACAACCCTTGCTGCCACTACTGAGGAGGCAAAGACTATCAGGCAGGACTCTGCATGTCATTACTGCTCCCTCTTCCTCTTTCCCTGTCACAACTGAGGGAAACACAGGCCTGAGGCACAGCCCAGCCCAGCTCCTGGCTTTCCCTCTGCCATGTGCGCCCAGCATCACGGTCTCCCTTCCAGGCCACCACCACTGGCCCGCCTTGGCCGTACAAGCTCTTTCCTGTCCGGGTGTGTGTGTTGGGGGATGAGGTGGGTGTGGATGTCTCCATCTGTCTGTCTATCTCTCTCAATCTTTTCTTTCTTTCTTTTCTACACTGGGGATTGGGATTGAACTCAGACCCTTCTCCCTAGCCCCTTCCTTATTTCGCTTTCATTTTTTTGAGACAGGGTCTCATTAAGTTGTCCAGGTGAGGCTCAAACTTGCAATCCAGCTGCCTCAGACTCCCAGAGTGCTGAGATATACCAGGTTTCTTGATTTCAGGCCCAACCTGCCTCATTAACTTAGAGGGGACTTCTGGGAACTCTTCCTTCTCAATTCCTGATCTGCCTGTGTCACTGCAGCTTAAAAAATCTTGATTTCCCCATGTCCCTGCAGCTGTCTAACTTTATTAGGAAGGTTGGAAGGAAGAGAACAGCCTTTCTTGATGTAAAATCTTTTGCTGCTAAATAGAAAAAACGTGGTTGAAACAGGAGGGGAAGCCTCACATCTTTCCCTGCACCCGCCAGAGTGCACCCATGCAGGTGCAGCACCTCAGATACCTGCAAGGGGTTCATAAAGTCCCAAGAAGAACAGCTGGGAAAGTCCTGGTCCACACAGCCAGGTTCGAAGCTCTGTTTTATGACATTTGGGCTTTGGGCTACCTTTCCTCTCGTCTCCTATGGCTCACATGCAAAACTCAACATCGAGTCATGCTCAACTCTTCTCCGCCTGCTAAACAATCAAATAACCATGTACCTGCTTAACTGCTGCTGCCTCAAGCCTTGAGAAAGCTCAAGAGACCAGACGTACTGGTTTCTTGGATTTCCCTTAACAGCAATTGCACGCAGGAAAAAAGCAAGAGTAGCAAGAACCTTCACACTTGCTGCATCCCCAGAGTACTCGATACAGATGCCATCAAGGCACTCAGCACCTTCTACTTGGCCACCAGCTCTTGGGTCTACCAGCACTCTAAGCACAAAGAGCCATCGCTCCTCACCCGTGTATCTATGCCCCACACCACATCTTCAGTGCTGCAGAGACCGAAGACTCTTTCTGAAATGAACTAAGAGAAGAGCAACGTTGAAGATGCAACTACTGAGCCTGAACAGAGACAGAGTGAAGCCCCACCCTTTCCCTGTCGTTAAAATTTCCTTTTGCTGGTTTAGTAGGGATATAGTTGCGGGGCAAATTCAAAAAGTCCTAATTCCAAATTGGTAAGCTTAAAATAAAGAAGATTAAATGATGCATCCTAATTTAAAGGCATTAAGACTTAAAATTTAGTCCAGACTTTTGAAGCTGATCTTTAAACCATCCAGCAAGGAAACGATAAATAGGAAATAAAGCTCCTTCAGCAGAGTTCTTAATATTCAAAGATCTGGCAGCTGCTAAAAGTCCTGAGTCCTACAGAGCAGATGAAGCATCCAGGAGCCCAACCCTTCCGTGAGAGCCTGACAATCACGAAGTGCCTACTCTGCTCCCCTTAGAGCTGTGCCAGATGAGGTGCAGACAGCACAAGACTCACTTGGGAAGTACACTGACAATCCAGCTCTCCAGGTCGCATCCCAGAAGCCTCCAACTCATGTCTTCTAGGATGAGGTTCTGGGAAGGATACCACTAGGCAAGTCTGAAGCACCGGTCTTGGGTGACAGAGAAACCATGCACGGACTCCCACCGCTGACTAGCAAATGGACCACAGCCAAGAGACAGGTCCTAATATGAGGTCTTTATTAAAAACCTCAATCCTCCACGGCCTCTCCAGGACTGCCATGTCACTCACCAGAGGAAGTATCAACATAAGAAAAAGTTCATGGTCACTTGAAACGCTTAATAACAAGGCAATGACCATCCTCCACCCAGAGACTGCGGGCCAATGACCCACATGAGAACCTCCTCCTCCTCCTCCTACCTAGAGCTCAGCTGAGGCAAGAACAGCTCCGACTAAGAGCTCAGCAGGCTCAAGAACCCAGAGCCAGGCCACAGTCTGGGGCCATGACACTTCCATCTCAAGGGAAGCTAGGGATATCTGCAGGTCACTGGGCTGCCACCACTTTGCAGTGGCCCTAAGCACATTACTCAGCTTCCTTAACGACTCCAGGGAAGTCTTCCCTTGAAAAAACACGTAGCCATCTGCTCACCTCACAGACCTTTTAAGGGGTGTGACAATACATGATAACGTATTATAAAAACTATAAAATACCAGTAAAGAAATGTTAATATACAAATAACAATGCAAACCAAAATTTCTATAGTTCATAATTTTATCCCTGCAACGGAAGGCTCATAATCTGAAATATGAGTGAAACCAGACTGTACGTGAAGAAGGCAATGTCACCAACCAGGGCAGCCACTGTGGCCCACAGAAATGGGAACCCAGAGGAATCAGATATAAATGTTTTTTTGTTAGCTCTGTTATTTATTTACTTAGAGACAGTCTGACCCTATAGCTCAAGCTGGTCCTGAACTTACTATGTAGACCAGGCTGGCCTCAAATTCACAGCATCAGCCTCCCAGGTGCTGGGATTACAGGTATGCACCACCACACCCAGCTTATATGGTACTGGAGAATAAAACCCAGGGCCCTGTAGTGGTCAGGCAAGTGTTTTAACCACTGACCTATGTCCCCAGCCCCAAATCTGTTTCTAAAATAAATTTCTTACTTTAAAATGTAGAACACCCCATAGGTATAGAAAACATGACCATCAGCGGGATTCAGTGTGCAACCAGCTGGAAGCCCTGGCTTTAGGAGATCTATGTCCTGAACACCACCAGTGTCCTCTGGCCACAGGCAGGATCATCTCCATGGTCACAAGAATAACTACGGCACCACTAGAGGTCACCAAAGGTAGCAAGCAACTCTCCACCCTCCCAGTGTCTAAAGACGACCCTCCCGCCAGGTAAAGAAGAGGAACAAGACACTCAGAGAGACTCACCAGTGGGCTCAACGTTGACCACGGCCCCCTCAGAGCGCTTCCTGGTCATGGCGTACCACGAGCCGTCCGGGTCCTGAATCCACTCGGCAGCCTCGCAGTAGAACTCGCCCTGGTCGGAAGGCTGCAAGTGGAAGATGGTGAGGCGGAAGGTGGTCCTCCCAAGTTTGTCCAGCCGCACCTCGCCCAGGCTCTGCCTCTGGGCATACTCGCTGCTGGAATGCAGCACAAAGTCTCGGCTCAGAGAAATGACCTCCACAGGCTTCTCGCCACCTCTTTGCCGGAGCCAGGCCACAGACAGGTGGCTATGCTGGACTGTCTCCGTGGCCACATCGCAAGTGAGCTCCAGCGGGTCCTGTTCCACTTTGTGCAGCGTCTGGGGCACTGCAGTGGTCTGCAGAGTATCTGGGATCACTGTAACAGAGAATATTCTGAGATAAACCTGAGGCATTTGTTAAAAAACAGATGCACCCTGAGACCACAATCTAAATGAGACAAATCAGGACACAGGACACATTACATGGTTTCTTTTATATGAGAAACCCTGAATATAAGTAATTTAAAGCAAAATACAAGAGATAATAGGAAAGAGGAAAGACTGTGGGGTTAAGAGGGAAATCTGGAGATTAGAAGACACTAGGGCAGGGAGGATAAACAAAAGCAATTAAGATGCGACACATACATTTATTGTACACACACACACACACACACACACACACACACACACACACACACACTGATATGTACCAATTCCCCAAGATAAATGTAATTATTATGTATCACAAGCATATAATAATAAAACAGTTATTACAGAAATTTTAGAAACGTCCCGTGAGTGCACGGGCACAAACCCATGGAATCTGAGACCCATTTGAGGCTAGGTTCCCATTCCCTTTAGGCATCCCTGTTACTGGTCCCCACTGGGGTCCACCTCTGATTCAAGGACAGAGATAACTCCAAAAGGCACACAAATAGAAAGGGTTTTTGTTTGTTCTAATATATGTTTTTGTGGGGAGGGCTTACACTCACCTTTTATGCATTTTAATAACCTTTTATGGATTTTAACAACAGATATCTTGAAAGCTTAACTGGACCAACTCCCTGAAAATACTGGGCTAGGATAATTTTCTTTTAGGCCTAGTAAGGCCTGTTGTTGAAGCTGGTATTGCTCTGAGATACATTAGCTTTGCTTCTGAATGACCTTCCAACAAGCTCCTTGCTATCTTCCTCTTCCCTAGCTCTCTCTGGTCCCTACTCCCAACTCACTTTAGCAATGCACTGCCCTTGAAACACTTTAAAAAATAACACTTTAAAACACTTTTGGTAAAGAAAACCATCAGCATCCCTTATTTTTAATAAGTTAATATTTCTATACAATTCATCAATGTGGCCCACACTGGGAGGACATCACAGTGCCGGGCAACTAAAGTGATTGCCTAGCAGTCCTTTGATTGAAATTTTACTCCAAATTTTACATCCTTCTGGAAACTAAACACCCTACTCCTCTGTCTGAGAAGGGGACTCTGGTCACAGCTCCTGTGTATACTGTGTATTTTCTTTCTCTCTTTTTTCCTGAGACTGGGTCTTGCTCTGTAGAGTTTAGTCTGGTCCTGGACTCACTATGTGGCCCATGATGGCCTCTAGCTCATGGCTATCCTTCTGCCTCTCAGCCTCCTGAGGACTGGGATAATAGGCATGCACCACCACACCTGGGTAATTTTAGGTGGTGCTGGGGAACTGAACCAGGAATCAAACTGGGTAGTGCTTTAACCACTCAGCTACGCCCCCATCCCAAATGCATGTTTTCTCCCTATACTCATCCAGGATTGGATCTTAAAGTCCTTGTTGTTAAGATACAGACTTATTAGAGAATGGAAAGACAAACAAAGGTAGTATTTATGTTAACAAAAGAACCATCAATGCTCCCTGCTTCATTGTGATAATAAAAACTAGAAATTAAGCTTTGGGCAGAAAAGCAGAAATACCTTATTACAGTTAACCCTTTCATACTATCAAACACTATGGCTGCTACACTGAACGCTTCCCCTGCTTGTCCTCATACGTCCTTCATCAGGGAACAGTAAGGGAGATGGAGGCCAGTTTATACACTATTCCTTACACACGCAGCCCAAAGTCTGAGCAAGAGCCTGTGGCCGTATCTCTCCCTAACTCCACAGCTCCCAAGCCTCGCGGAACCTGTTCACAGGTCATTCTTTCTGAAAGGTGAAGGAGCCCAGGGAATTTCAGCTTTAACCAGGTGCCCAGATATGTTGTGTATTTTACATTAAAGGCCTGTGGGAGCAGTAGGTGCTAGAAAAGGAGTCCTCTTGGTATTCTCTCTCTGCCTAAAGACCAGCCCTACCAAAGAAGAAAGTAATTCCCTTTGTTCCCTTCCCTGGGTTTTCATTAACTAAACTCTTATCTACAAGGAGGAAGAAAAGAAAGGATGTGACCACACCTGCACAGACTCTGTCACAAGCCATTGTACATCTTCTAGGAGCACTCAGTTCCCAAAGAGCATCATTTACCAACTATTGTATGAGCACTGCCCCTTCATTCACCTAAAATCACTGTCTGTCAAAATTCCCTTTCTCCCTCTTCCCTATGAAGGAAGATCTCACTGAGTTATCTGGAAAGTTACTCTCCTGGGAGTCTCTGTGCACATCAACACACTTGTGCAACGACTCTACAATTCATCTGTCTGTAGCTGGTTTGTTCCAGCCTTGGGAGGAGGCAAGGAAGCTTTTCCTTTGCCTCTCCAGGATTTTGCCTCTCTTTCATCTGATGTCATGTGCTTTGTCTTTTAAATCATTTCTTCAAACCATCAACTACCATGTCTTTGCCTTGTATTTGCATATCCCTTTACCAGCTAGAGGGTTGATAACCTCCAACATTCTTAACATGCGCATCAGATCTATCACTTAGAAGTAAGCACAGAAATTTTATTCATGTATGCTACATACTGACCTCAAAAATCCTTGGGGAATTTTTTTTTTTAAGCCACAGGCATGACATGAAACAAGGGTCTACTGTAAAAGGAACCCAGTCCTGACACTGGCTGGCCACAAGAAAACAGCATCGCCTTACCCACTAGGTTCATCTTCGCACTGTAGGTCCCAAAGAATCGGTCGTCAGTGCTGGGCGTGTAGCACTCGTACTTGCCGGTGTCCCGGGCCTGGAGATCGGTGATGTGCAGCAAGGCCAAGTTCCCCTGGGCCTTCTCCAGGAAGATCTTCTTACTGCGAACACGCTGGGTATAGATGGCGTACGGGAAGGATGGGTCCATGGTGCTAACGATCTGCACCTCTCGCTCAGGGGCCGAGGGCAGGTAAATGGACCACTGGAAGTCCTGCTCAAAGGGCCCCTGATAGCCACTCACGTTGCACCAGATGGTGATGTGGGAGCCCTCCGTGCGATACAGCGGCCCCTTCTGGACGGCAACCTGCCGCTGTGCTGACGCCACACCTAGGGGGAAGACACACACAAGACGCTTGCTTACTTCTCAGACCAAAATGCTAACCAGGGCACAGTCTCCGGCGGGTTTGCCACTTGTGTGACATGATAATAATATAACCAGCTTGCTGGCCCTCTCAGAGGCACTCTGTGATTTATAAATATTAATTAAAACACTCTGTGGTAAAGCACTGCCTCTAATTTGCATATATAGGAATTTGATCGTGCAAGGACATGGTTTTGCTACTTATTCAATGACTGACCCTTGTGAATTTCATTTAGTCCCTCTGTTTGTCATTTATATGGCAGTTTCATATCTACTTATTAATGCTGTTAATAAAGTTTTTAATAAAATGATCAGGAAAAGTTGAATCCTTGGCACAGATTCAGGTGAAAACAAAAGTAACCGTCTTGCAATCTGGCTGAAACAAAATGTTCCTTCCTCCATACGAAGCTGACTGGGGGCCTGGGCCCTTTCCCGGGGGCGGTGCCCACCTAAGCACTCCAAAGCCCATCTGAAGAGCGGCACTTGCCCCTCCTCTCCCCATAAATGGGTCCAGGCCTTCCATGGTCTCTGACTTCCTGTTTTGCCACGTGATCTCTCCTTTTGCACATGTTCCCGCCACCCCCCCTCCTCGTGTGACACAGCTAAGCAGACCCTCAGCAGAGGTAGAATACATGAGCAGACGGTCTTGGACTTTCGGCCTCTCAAATTGTGAGCTAAACAGACCTTTTATCAAAAGTAAAGTTCCCAGCCTCGGGTTCATTTGTTATAGTAACAGAAAATGGACTAATACACCAGCACAACACTGACTATTCCTGAGCCACGTGGAAGGTGGCAGGAGGCTCGCCATTTTGCCCTCTCCCTTGGCAGCCATCAGGCGTGGCAGCAGCCAAGCAGAGCCACGACACAGAAAGAGTTCTTGTTGTCGAAGCAGCCATGAATCAGAACTGACTGCGACACACTGGGCAAGCTGCTTTTCCTCTCTAGATGTTGGTCTCCTCTATAAAACTATTTCTAGGAAGTCTCTGGGGGCCCCTAGCATATGCCTCTGTCACTTCCTAGCTGTAACCTTGGATAAGTTGGTTACCATCTCTGAGCCCACTTCCTTGTGTGCACGATGGTAATAATAATCTGTGTCTCACAGAGTTATGACAAAAATTGAACAAGATAATGTCTCTAAATCCCCTAGCATAGGGCCTACCACACAATTAGTTCTCAATAAAAAGCTGCTAGCTAAGACCCAAACGGGCTGGAATAGTCTGTGGTCCTGGATCCACCTACAACAGGCTTTGGCCGATGACTGCTTTAGGATGTATCAAGGGCCTCTTGGCAAGGATGCCATCTCTGGCTGCCTACTTCCACCACAGCTGCAGACCACTTCCATGCAGGGCAGCTGCCCAGCATAAACCCCTCCGAAGTGGCTCCAGCTGGTACGCAGGCAGGGCGTTCAAAGCCTCCTGGGAGGCGGCTCTCAGCCCAGCACCAGGGTGGCTGCACCTTGCTGCACCTTTAGGGAAAGTGATCGAATTTGCATGATGACAGACCTCACCATGGCCAGCTACAGAAAGAAAGACCTATGGCAGAAACTGTTCCCCCAAAATCTTACCTAGAACCCCATCTCGACATTGGTGGAAGCAGGGGAAAATGAAAAGAAGCACGGGGTGGGGTGTTGGCCGGCATATCAACAGAATAAAGGGGCATGTACAACTCATTAGTTATGTTCAGCATGATAAAATCTGGCATGTAGCATTAATTATGTGTACTCTTTTTGTGAAAATTTATATACACACATACACATGCACACACGCACACACATATTGTGACTGAATCACACGTTTGCAGTACTTCTGAAACGCAGAACGCTTTGCAAACTATTAGGTCTCTTCTGCATTTCAGTGCTGACAGAGCAGCGACAATCACACGTGGCCCGCATCCTCCTCTGAGGACTATTTCTCAACGCTGTGCCCATACTGAAATCATAGGGGCACGGGGCCTGGATCCTTCCCGTTACCCATATAATCTATCTGGGATATATAACCTGGGCGTTGTGAGTTCTATAAACTCCCCCGGTGAGTCTAAACAGCTGTGGCAGGGTCAAGAACTGCTGCTTTAAGACGTCTCTTCCTAAATAGAGCCAGCCAGGTACCTGAATGAGAGAACACATCCTAACTTAAGGCTCTCAGGGTCTTTCAGTGCCTCCCTCCCCTGGCGATTCCACAATGACCAGGATCAAGAGAGTTTCACCCTCCTCTAGCTTTTCCCAGTCCAAAGAAAGCAGCCAAGGCCCCCAGGCACAGCCTATTGTGATGCATGGCGCACTCTACTTACAGACCCGGTAAAGGTGGGCCGTACACCTCCCTTCTTACCGTCAAAGGTAAATAAACAGGGTTAAGTGGCCTGAAGGGGCCCAGGAAGCAGAGTCAAAACAACTTGTCCAGTTGGAAGCACATTAGAAACAGCCCCTACGAATGAATACAGGGACTGTACTTTAACCCTATGTATTCAGCTGTACCTGTGTATTAAACAGCTCCTTAATTTCCTCCCACTGACAAAGGGCCTTTGATCCCTGAAACGACTGCTCCTATAATCTTAGGAAGTAACTCTTACTACAGATTTAAAAACTACTCTCCTTTCTAGATAGTTGAGTTCCCCTTCCACACTGGGCTCTCACCCTATCCTCTCCTGATATCCACCCCCTTGTCCTCCCACCCAGCTGCACTGACCTCTGCTGCCCTCAGAAAGACCAGGTCCTAGCTCTGCCTGAGGCACCCACTGACCTATGGTACAGTCCTCCTCTAGGGCAGGGATCCCTTTCTCAAAAAATAGACATTCTGGACTCTTTGGATTACTTGCAATAAGCAAATATCACTCCTGTAAATGTAAAGAGAAAGATGAAAGTGTCATATATAACTATATAAAAAGGACTAGGAAGAAAATACGGATGCTAAAATGTCAAGGAATATTTTATTTCCTCCTTTATAGTTTACTTCCTCCCCTAGTCCTCTGCAATGAATATGGACTAGTTTTATAACTAGAAAAAAAATCAATCAAAAATAAAATAATACATGAGTACTGTAAAATTTCTTCTGTATTCACTTATTCACTACTGCAGTATAATAACAAGATAGGTATTTGGTCTTTGTGGCAAGTTCCCGCCCTTGAGCTCCTAAGCACCTTAAAATTTCTTGAATGATTGGAGTCATTCACTATTTACTATAAGCTTCTCTGGGTCATACTAGAATTTTATGCCAATAAGACAATTCAAGATGAGCCCCAGTTACAAGGGAGGACCTGGCCATACTCTAGAAATTCAACCCTAAGCCAGATCTTCAGAGACACCTGAAGACTGGATTTCAATCAATCATGTCACGTAATGAAATGCCACACAGGAGCTCTCCATCCTGGGTTAGAAGACTTTCTGGTTAGAGCACACTGAGGAGCTGAGAGGGTGGTACCCCAGGAAGCGGGCAAGGAGGCTCCACACCAGCTTTGTCCCGTACCGGCCTTTGCTGGCAGTTAGGGCTGGCCTGTGGGGCCAATGGTATGCATTTCCTGGAGTAGGATTCTTCACTCTCTCACATCACATACTCTGAGGAATGCCAAATGCCACATGCCATCTAAGCAGTCTGACGGAGAGATCTGAAGGAGGGCTCTTGCCAACAGCCAGCATTCATCTGCCAGTCCACCTACAGAAAGACTTCAAATAACAGTGGCCCAGAGGCCATCTAGACTATTTATTACCTCCCAGCTGACCCTGTGCCACAGCCGCCTAGGCAAAGTGCTGCTGAACTCCTGAACCACAAAGACCAGGTAAAACAACAAATGTTCACACTGTTCTAAGCTTTCAGTTTTGGCATAATGCATCTTGCATGTTGCCATAACGAGCGAAGTTACCTCCAGGTCCTGAGACTGAAGGCACAACTGGGTCATATGCACATGTGTGCTCCCCTAGGAAAGGCTCGATACATTTCAAAAGATCCTCAGAGGGACTTAAGACCCACAAGACAATAAATTTCCAGTGAGTAGGCCCCTGTCCTTTTCAACTGGGTTTGACAGTCACCAGCTACACAAACACACGAAACCACTTAACCAGTTTGTCAAGCCACTGTCGTTCGCGGATGCGCACTTACACTCTGGCTAGGGGCATTACACGACTCAGCAGTGAGTACGGAAGGGATGCTGCGATTCTTATACAGTTATCGGAATATGCTTCGGCACAGGAACCTGTATCTCTGGTCACAGGATCCAATTTATTTGTTGAAGACCCGTGACTGAATGTATCAAAGTGTCAGAAGGATCCACCTCACAGTTTTACACCTCCGCTTCCACTGGTGGCTTCTATAATCACTAAGCTCATTCTGCCTGGGAGTCGGCCACTCCGTACCTTTCTTTATCAATCATGCAGACGTAATACAAAGCAGCCTGTACATATCAATCTCACAGAGAACTCCAAGAAACAAGCAACCCTGTGACCACCAACGCATTTAAATAATGGGTATTTTAAAAATTCCGTTAATTTCTACCAACATAAGACGTCAATTTAAAAATGGGGGAAATCTTTTTAAGTACAAGAGTATTAAGAAGAACACTAAATGTTAGTGTTGAATTAAAAATGCAAACCTGGGTATGCAGTAAAATTGTGTTTTTTAAAACAATCCTGTACCCAGAAAAATGACCAAACAAAATACTAATGCTTTTGAGTTGAATGGTTGAGTAGTGAGAATACAAATGATTCCCCCACCCACCTGTTAGAATAACGATATTTGCTATTCCACTTCTTCAGTAAATAAGTATATGGTACTTCTAAGTATGATAAACAAAAATAGATTAGATAGATAGACAGATAGACACAGTGAGCTTGGAGGGATTATGTCAACTTGAGGCAATCAAAAACCATGCCTGGATTAGGGTTTAAGAACCACGCCTAGATTAGGTAATTAGAAACCAGCATGGATTAGACTGGGAGTGATTTGTGGGCAGGCAAATGAGGGAACAGCACCCACCCAAATGTGGGAGGCCCCAATGGGAACTCTAGCTGTATAAAAGGAAGGAAGAAGAAAGACTGTTACAGCTTTTTCCTCTGGGGAGAGACTGGGCTTGATGGACTCGGGTTCCTGTTTGTGATGTCCTGAGGAGCGGCCTCCACCTCTGCCTCTGCTGTGTACTTCCACTGCGGCCGGCCGCCCGAGTGGACTGTGACCTTTCTCAAACTGTGAGCTAAAATAAACCTTTCCTCCCCTAAATTTGTGGATGTCGGGTATTAAGTCACACCAATGAAAAAGGCAGATGGATAATAACCAACTGCCATGATTAGCACGCCAGTGCACCTGGCGCTGACTGCCCTTGCTGCTGGGTGTGCATCATCTCACTGAGTCCTTGCACACCTCAATGAGGCTGATTTCACTGCAGCCTCACTCACCCGAGGAGGACACGGCCTTCAAGATGAAGTAACTTTCTCCGTAACACGGGGTATGACTAGCAGTGTTCTTAGTCCAGGAGTCCCACTGAACGTGTTCTGTGTCAGCGATAAGTGATAAGGCACCAATTACACCTTATTGCTTACCTTATCCTGAAGGATGTGATGGGGAACGTGTACACCCTAAGCTGAAGAGTGAACTGCTTCAGCACGCTGGTGGGGACACACCTGGCCATCTAAGTGCTTTCTAAAACCTAGAGGTGCTGAGGAGAGAGCTGCCCGGAACATACTATCAGCCATCAAAATATCCTGGGATTCCCACGGGTCAGACTTCTGCCAAGAAAGGATAAAAAATAGCACGTGCTGAAAGACCCTTTGTTTGACCCCTTTCCAGACTGGAGGAGATGCAAGCAGACAAAGCTGAGACCTTACCAAGAAGAGCAGGTACCACCAACTAAGCCTCAAGCAGGGATCTGGCACTGCTGCAAGTGCTCTACCAGGGCTGGCTGACTTTAACTCTTGCGGCAACCCTGTGAGCTATTTGCTTTGGTATTTCACAGATGTACCAACCCAGAAGAGGAGCTGAGGAGTAAATGAAGTCGGACTAAAAGTATCTGCACTACAAAAAGCACTTCACGAGGGCGAGGTCAATGTCGCCTCCATTCAGAGACAGTGTAATCAAAGTCAGAATATGGCACTGGGAAGCCACAGGTCTTGACAGCCAAGGTCTGACTACACAAGATCACAGGAACAAAGACCTGCACCTGGGTCCTTCCTTCCATCACAAATGTCCCTTGAGCTGGGTGTGGTGGCCTGTGCATATTGGAGGCTGATGTAGTGAGACAGGACTCAAAACAAAACAAAACAACAAAACAAAACACAAAAATTCCCTTGAAGTTGTTATCAACATCCACGTGGTAAGTGCACTGCTACAACCCAAAAGCAAACTAAAGAACAGGGCTAATTCCTAAATCTTCCCCTCCACTGCACTCCCACAGCATAGGCAGTATCTCTGAGACCTTGGGCTAGCTAGTTAACCTCTCAGGGCCTCAGTCTCCCCGTCTTTAAAATGGCGTAATTTTCACAGCATTCTAGAAAGACTGAGTAGCTTAAACACGTCGTACTTGCTATATTTAAATGCTACAAGTAAAACTTAATTCCTGGCAGATCAATGTTAAGCCACCAACTGCAGTAATAATAGCAGTAGTAACCGTAAGAAATACTAGCGGTGGCTGTGGGACCGATTTCTCCCATACACCATGATAGTTCCAAACACGGTAGGGCAGTGCCTCCAGTTAATTCCACAGTCTCTTTTGCAATGCGACCATGCCACACTCCTATTAAGAGGGAAAGTTTGGAGCCCAGTGGCAGAGTGCTTACCTAGCAAGTTCAAAGCCTAGGTAGGGCTCAACGCTCAATAAGAAGGGAAAAAAAAGTAGAATTTAATTTCTTTTCTTTGGACCTGGGCAGACTTGTGACAGTATGTGACCATCAAAGGACTGGTCATGAAAAGCAATGCAGTTTCCAGTTTGCTAGCTGGTGCCCTGACCCACCATGTAAGAAGTTCAATAGTTCTGAGGCTATCATGTCACTAAGAAACAAGAAACGGCACTGGTCCAGGGCCCCAGTTGAGTTCCCAACCAGCCACAGGCACCACCTGCCAGCCATGTGTGTGGACCAGCCTCTAAAGTAAGCTGCTTCCCAGCTACGGAATCTCCCAGCTGGGGCCCAGCTGTGCCTGCTACGCTTTCCCCAAATTCCTCATGCACAGATTCTGTGAACATAACAAAATGGTTGTTTCAAGCTACTGGGTTTTGGAGTGACTCATGACATAGCAATAGTAACTGGTATGTACAATACACTTTCAATCAACATGTTTTCAGGACCTATTAGATAGCAGGCACCAGGAAAAAAAATTGTGAGAGATGAATATAATTGCAATCTAAGCTGACAACCCCCATAACTATTATACAAGCAGGTATGATGTGTCAAGTGCAAAGTTAAGCCCTCTCAGAAGGAGACAGTAGATTCCAAAAGGCTTCGCAGAAGTAGTGACATCCAAATTGGGTTTCAAAAGATGCATAGAGAAGTAGAAACCACACGTAAACATAGCATTTTCCAGAATGAACAAGACATCTGCCCAGATTGTCCACAGAACTAAAGGGCACACCAGTACCAGGGGGCACTGAAAGGCACCTGAATAAAGTCCACCATGTCCTGAGGGATGGGCCAGTTGAGGAAAAGGCTACCAGGGGAACTATGGGGGCAGAATGGATTCCTATTTCTGAATCACCATTCTGGGAGACCTGGAGGACAGAGCAGAGGCCAAGACTAGGAGCAGAGAGATCCAATTAATAATCAAGGAAGAAAAGATGAGGGCCTGGCCTGGTTTTAAGTCCAAGGGCAAATATACCATTCATTCATCTTTTTATTCTTTTATCTAAATCTCCAGTGGTACCTAAAATAGAACTGGTCTAAAGATGATTAATTACTGTTAAATTATTGATGCTTCTTCTCAGAAAGCCTGACTACCGATGACTCACTCACCCCAATGCCTTCAATCTCCCTAAGGTCTGCGCTGCTGAGTCACCACACTGCCAGCCTGCCCCAGATCAAGGCGCTCAGCTACTACTCCAGCCAGGGTCAGGTCCTTGCTTCTGAGCTGCTGCCCAAGGGACTCATCACCAAAGGCTGAATTGCCCTGCTCAAGCTATGACTTCAAAATTATTCTAAACAGTGTAATATTTACTTAGATTAGAATCTGTCCTTAAATTTTTAAAACTTAGAATAGGATTCCTACTAAGATTAATCCTATTTCCTTTCCATTTTCTCAGAGACAGCACAACTCTACCTTAGTCAGAGAACTTTCCAGGCTTTTTGGAGGGCACTGGGCTCAATTCCAGCTGTGGACATGTTAGGCAAATGCTCTACCACTGAGCTACATCCCCAACCTCAGCTTTTTGTAAAAAATATTTTATATACATAATACAAAGCTACTATATATATATATATATATATATATATATATATATATATCCTGTCAGTACTATTTTTTTCAAACTATTATCATCCCCTATGATAACTTAGACTCCTTGGTAGTCTTGTTCAATGTTTTTCAAAAAATAAAATTCTAATTCTTCCCTTGCACATTACTATATAATATCCCATCACAGGCTTACCCCACATCAATAATATTAGGTTAAGTTTAATTATTTTTGTTATAAGCAACAAGACCTTCTCTTTTCAAATACCCCCAATCTCTTTTCTTCTCTTTACCCGAATTCACGCAATTCCCCAGCTCCTCTCTCTGTGACCATCTGAACCACAGGAAAGAGATAAAAGGATCTCTGTGCGCCAAGCTTAGAGCTCACTGCAGTAACAGAAACACCCTCGCTCAGTAGCAGCGAGCCCCTCGCTTTCTCGCATATATCCATACGTGTTCTTGGCTCTTTCCCATGACACACATGGACCCAAGGATCACGCCTCCAGCTCTCCTAACTCTGCCTCTCCTCTCCTGCCACTCTCCTCCGGCCATCAGCCCCCACTCCTCTCCAGAAAAGAGGATGGCCCCTCCCCCTCACATTGCTCTGCCTGTAATTACTCCGACCACTCTTTCTTTCCATCCTGTTTCAGAGATAATGGAGATGGGCTGGGAGGTGGCTGCCCTCCGAAAGGGGCAGACCACGCTCGCGCCACCCTCTCGGTGGAGCCCAGTGGCCTCGGGAACCACAAGCTGAGCGCGAATTCCAGGAAAGTCCAGGAAAGGCCCATGGGGCGGCAGCGCAGGCCTCGCCCCTGCCCGCAGCACGGTGGCCGTGATTTCTGCCTGCTTCTGCACCGTGGAAATCCTACTTTCCCTAGACTTTCACCTCTGCTGGAAAGTGGCTGCTGATTCCACACAGTCTCTCTGCTGGCCCCCACGGCGGCCTTCCTGCACACAGTCCAGGATAACTCCTCCTCCGCTCCTGCCACACTCTGTCCCTCCTGTGCTTCCTCTGGAAGCTGGCAGGGCCCCGTCTGGCAGAGCCCCAGGAGAGGCTGGGATGCAAGGCTGAGGCAGGCCTCCTCCTCGGGCGGCACGGGGTACCCCCCACCCAGGCCAGAGGGCGGCAGACCCCAACACAGCGAAGCCTTGGATGGACCAGAACCAGAAGGCCTTGCTGTGCCTTTCAGCCATCCTTCCTGTCTGACTGTTCTCCGTAACACCCTTGTTCCCCTGGTCAGTGTCCAAGCTCCAGCTGCCCAGCTCCCACACACCCACTGCTGCTGGTACCCTCCCACTGGGGCTCTCTGGGCACTCACTCTCCACACAGCAATCTCAATGGCTGAGCAACATTTCTTTTTCACCAGCACTCCCCAGAGTTGTAAGGTTTAGAGGTCATTTAGGTATGCAATTCATTCTGGCCCCGTCTAGCCTAGGGTGACCAATGGGCCCTGTATTCTGCCACCCAGCATCCAATAATTTAGGGCAGCAGGGACTGGGAGACTTCCTCCTGCTGCAAGTGTGGGTGATCAGACACCCTGAAATATGTCTAGCACTCTCACAGGGGGAGATCTCCACATGCAACTGAAAACAGGTAGCCAAGTGCACTGACACTGCCGCGGGAATTTTCCCAAGCACCTGTTACTTAGGACAACAACCCAAGACCATTCCTTCCCCTTCAGCTTTGACTTCCACTGCTGGTGGCACCTGTTTTGTTTGTTTGTTTGTTTGGGGGGGGGGGGAGTTGCACTTTATTCACCTTTGTGCACATTTTGTAATTCAAGGAGGACGCTTTGTGCAAGGCGATGAGCAGGTTAGAGAGCAGTAAGCCCACCTGTTCTTACTGAGGGTGTATGTAAGCCAGCATCACAGAGACACACAACACAGCTCCCATGGTGGCGGAGATAAACCTGCAGCAGCCCACGTGAAGAACTGGCAATGCAGGTCCAGAAGCAGTGTGGGGGGTGGCAAGCAGGAGCTCCCATGAGGAGGTAGCCCCCACACCAGGGGGGCGTTCACAAAAGCAGGGTGAGGGGTGGGAAGAACAGATCTCAGCCTTCTTACGGTAAAATATCACACGGGCATTAGAAATCAGAAAAATACATAAACAGTAAAGATGCTGAAAAGCAGGCTGTCAAGCAAAGGGAGGAAAGGCTATATAAAAGGATCTGAAAATATTTTTGTAAAGAAAAACACCCACACAGAGCCACACCCCCTCGATTGTTGTGTGGGGAAGAACGCAGGTAAGCAGACGCTGAAGACTGGCAGAGGGGCGAGGGGTCTGCTCTTTCCTTGCGCTCCTGCTCCCTAAGTATCCTGCACTGGACTGCCTTCACAATTAGGGCAAACAATCACAAGCAACTACTCGAGACTACTTGCCTGGTAGAACTCAAAAAGGAAAAAAAGAAAAAAGAAAAAAAATAGGAAAAAGAAAGAAAAAGAAAACAAAGCGAAGAGCCGTATTTTGGTGATGGCTCTGAGGTTGTATAAGTGGAACGAAAGGGCGGTCGTGGGCCTGACACGGGCAGGCGCGACACAGGAAAGGCTGTGACAGAGAAAAATGATGGCTGACTAGGCCGGACCCAGACTGGCAGGTGGAATCAGCAAACCGGTTGTTGGGCGGTTAATCAAATGCCCTCTACTCGAGATACTGACTGTTACAGGCCTCATCAAAGGGTTTGACCTCATCTACTTTTTTTTTAAGCTGCTTAGTCACTTTCCAGAAAATTCTTCATTTTCTGAATTATTAAACTTTCAATCCCACATTGATCCCTCTGAGCCTCACGCCGTCTCCTCTGGCTTCTTCCAGCTGGATGCCTGTGGGCAGCATGATCAGACACCAGAAGCCCTGATGACACTCACCCTCCCAGGGCGCAAAGAAGGCACCTGAATGACAAATGGTTTGAGGATCCTGGGAAAGTGCAAGTTCAGGCATGAGCACGCAGGCTCCCACTGACTTACACAGGACCAAGGACATGGCCCACAGGGCTGGGCTGTTTATAACTCACACAGCCCTACGCTGTTTCTAACTCCCCCTTGGACAGGAGGGTACCGCAGGACACTGAGAGTACTGATTCAAGTTTTCAAAGTGGGCTGCAGGATCTGACAAAACAGCGAAGAGTCAACACTTCTGGCCCCTCGTGGCAAACATGACCCAAATTTTGTTAAGGGGTTCCTTAGGCACATCTTTCTTTCTCGGGGAAAGATTTAAGAACTCCTGTTTGGAAAAAACAAAAATACAGAGAGATGTACTATTCTGAAATAGATGCTTTCTTCCTGATTACCACCAAAGGCAGAGATAGAACTCAACCTATGATTCCAGGCACAACCCAACACTGCACAATTCAAGCACTTCCCCTGGTACCCTCTCATCTTAATTTCTTAACTATCCTGTGAGATATGTACACTGTTAGCCTTGCACAGATTAGATGAGCAAACTGAGGTCTTCGGAAACATATCTGAAGCTCAAAACCAGGTGGGTAACTTAGTGGTGGCACCTTGCCTCCTAAGAAAAAGGTTAAAATACATCTCTTTGCGAAGACCCTGGATTCAATCTCCAATAGAAGAGAAAGAAAAAAGAAAGACTGTCATAGTAAGAGGTAGAACAATTTCTGACTCTAAGTTCATTTTCGTACATTCATTCTGTATGTACTTATTGTGACTCTTCTGAACCAGGTACCGCACTGAGAAGCCAAGCTACAAGAAGACATAAAGGTCAGGCCTGAGGTCCCTTCTCACCACAGGTGTTACGAAAGGCTTCACAGAAGTGAGTTATCTTGTACCAGGTGTTATTTAGGAGGAGCGGAGCTGGAAGTTCTGCTTAGTGGGGCTGGGAAGGAAGGTGATGATGTAAGATGTTAATAGAGCACTGCCTGGGGACATGAAGAACTATGTAGGGAGTTGGAAGGCCAGAGAAGAGTGGCAGCTTGACCTGGACGGGGGATGGGTGCACGGAGGGATAAAGGAAAACTGAGAAAAAGCAGCAGAGAGGGGCACTATCACGGCCGGGCCCGGGTGCCAGAAGAGCTTGGGCTTGACCCTAGGGCAGTGGAGATCCACTGAGGAGTATGATGAAGAGGGTCTATATCCTAAACGTCTTCTTGGGAAGACAGTTCTAGCAGACACGATGGAAAAGGGATCTTAAGAAGATTTCGGCAGAATCTCAGTGACAGTTGCTGAGGATCCCGACTAGAGCAGATCGGGAGGGTAGAGAGAGGCAGCCTGGTGGGAGAGAAGCTAGGAAATGCAGGTGAGGTCAAGAACACAGTAGTGCCCAGGGAGTCATGTAGAACAACTCCCAGGTCACAGGCAACCGTTGGGGTGAGGCCAACAGGCAGGTGTAGCCTCAGGCCCAGAATACCTCCAGAAGTAACATCCAACTCACTAGAGCACCTTGCATGTACCCCTGAAAATCATCTCCTACAGTCACCCCTCAGCAGGTCAGAGGGAACAGAGACCAAGCGTCACACAGTCTAGGGACGGCAAGCATTCCGACAGGAGGTGCCTTCACAGGCCATAGTAACCCACTGACCAATCTGAGGAAGATGCCAAAAGACAGTTAATTCAAGGCCACTTGAAAATATCTGGCATGAAGTCCTTCTCAGAGTCTCCATCTACTACTTCCCAAGTGAGCTTTTCTTAGCACAAAGGTTGAGACACAGCAAACGTCACTGAGGGCAGGACCTCTTCCTGGAAAGCAACAGACTACAAACTTGCTTGTGCAACCAAGAACGGGCTCAGGCAGTCCCTGAACAGCTGGCTGAGAAAAGGGATGAAGAATAAACAAGACGTGCCCATTAGAAAACCACCCCACTGGCTGCATGTAGCTCAGTAGTAGAGCACCTGCATAACACGCACAAGGCCCTGAGTTGGAGCCCTAGCCCGTACCCCCTAAAAATAGAAGGAAATAATTCTGATGAGATAGCTGTGAAAGTTGTCCCTTTGCTAGAGCTGCACATTAAAAATACCAACATGGTCATCAACATCCAAAAAACGCTGACCACTCCAGGGGTCCTCCAGCCAATCTAGTGCAGACACCCAGTATCAGTGGCCTAGTGTGTAATGGCCAGGTGAGATATGGATCTGTGTGTGTGTGTGGGGGGGGGGGGTGCCAGCATCTCTCAACAGCAGACTGCCGGCAAGCAGTGACACACTCTCTAGGATTTAAGCCGTATCTCAGACACCACCATCAAGATAACTGGAATAACCGCACAGCATATGGAATGCAGAGGCCCTGGAGGCAGCTAAAAGTGCAACCCTGCAGGCAACACATGGACAGGAGGATGAAGGATTAGTTCTTCATTTTTCCCATCAATTCTTTCCCAGACTGTACTGCAGCCTCCCCAAACTCAGTAAGAACATTAAGGGAAATCCACGCATGCTCTAGGGAGGGAAAAAAAGACAAGACTGCACTCACTGACTCCGAGCTGCCCCTGTCAGGCAGGACGAACTCGCCACACCTGTACTGCCCCGAGCCGGCCCCAAGTGTGAAAGTGAGCCATTGGCCAATTCCGGGAAAATAAAAGACCTCAGGAAGGAAGAAAATCCTGGCAACAGACAGAAACAGGCTGAAGAAGTTCTAAATTCCCACGGCTTGGGATGGTGACGTGAGTGTTTACTGAGCATGTGATTTACTTGCTGAGGCAAAATTCCAGAAGTAAGAGACCCTGGGGTGCAGAAGAGTTTCTCCACTGCTACTGCTGTCAGGCTCATTGCAAACTAATGGATGTGTGGACACTCACAGGGAAGAATAGCTCCGAACACTGCAGATCGATGCTGTGCACTGCAGACGCAGCCTCTGGGAGCGGTATTCGGGCAGCACGCCAGACCAGCTACCGCATGTGCCTTCGGAGGCCAGCTCAGAAGTCGATCCCAGGCCTGGCAGCAGCACTACGGTCACATGCGTCCATCGTCTTGGGATACCCTGGGTTCAGGCACCCCTGCCATAGCTGGATCAAATGCACCCGGTCCCCAGCTTCCGGGATCAGGGGTCTCAGGAGGTCACTCTTCAACCCGAAAGTTTGGCAAAGTTGTGTGGATCTGTTGGTATTTTGTGTTAAAGGGTACCTTAAGCAATCTTTGAGTTTCCTCTATAGGACTAAAATTTTTAAAATTATTTTTTCTTAAAAAAAGAGACAATCTTTTAAAATTCCTTTCAGGTCCAAAATGACATTATTCTGTGATACTAGTACTCAAAGCATCTGGGGTCCCATCACTTTATATATTCCCATACCCCCTATGTAATGATTAATGAAAGAAATTTATAATCATGATCTTAGGGTGAACAGAACACTTAGAAACCACAGAGATCAAAAATGAAGAGCCTACGTGGCTTGAACGTGACCTGAATTGGAAGCAGTGCTTAAAATAACAGGTTCAGGAAAGGCTTGAGCGGGATCCAGGGCTGAGGTCAGCCTACAGTGGGCAAGCTCTGCCTTCTCCTGAGGGCGGGGACAGCGATTCAGAGAGGACGGCCCCAGCCCTGGGCCCCAGCCGCGCTACAGAGGCTGAAGCCAGAGGCTGGAGAGGAGGTCAGCCCTGCCCGTGTGCGGCTGACACTGGAGAGCAGTTTCTGAGGTCTTCACACCAACGGGCACTGTGGCCTCTCAGGGGACAGGGCGAGAAGCAGACTTAACTTGCACTGCTTACACAAGCTTTGGTATCCTTTTAAATTAAACATATGTGCATGCACTACCTTCTCAAAAATAAATGAATAAAAATACATGCCAAAGTAAAATAAGAAGATGGTTTTCAAAAAAGACAAAAATAAATTTAAACTTCTAATAAAATGTTTAAAAAGCTAAAGGAAAAAATAGGCCGAGAGGGTGGCTCAAGCGCGTGCAGAAAACTACCAGAAAACAAGAGTACACGGTCCTGGCTAAATCCACCTCTTCCCCGTCCTCGCCCACTCACGCCTGCCTTGAGCACCCACCGCAAGCCTGGCGTGGGCCCGGACGCCGCCTCCAGGCTTTCCTCCTCCTGTCCCGCATGCAGCTCCACCGTCCCGAGCTGCTGCCTCTCCTGCCTCTTGCCTGGGTCTGCTCTTCATCAAACCTCAGGAAGTCCCTGCCAGTCTCCCCTCCCACCCTCAAACCCAGAGACAACTCATGAATTCACACCTGGCACAACACCCTCTCCCATCCTTGTTCTGCAACAAGTGACTCTGGCCTCTTCTCCTAGACGGGTGGAACTGTGCCTCCTACTCTTGAATCTGGGTGGGCTATGATTCCCCCATAAGTGACACTCCGTGACCTCAAAGTTAGTGCTATAGTTTGGATCGTGAGTGTTCCCTATAGCCTCATGTATTTGGAACTGTGTTACTGGGAGGCAGAGCCTGGCTGGAAGGGGTGAGGGGTGGTAGGGTGAGGGGTGGTTGGGATTGTACCAATCTGTTGTAAATCATCGGGGCCCAGAGCAAAGCTTTCGGGTATTTGGTTACTGACTCAGAAAATGAGAGAAGGGCACCCACCCTTTGCAGGGGAGCGGGAACTGGCAATTCTGCCCTAAGTAAAAGAAAGAAGAAGAGCCGTTGCTGCTGCTTCTTGGGAAAGCTCAAGGTCTTTGGTCCCCCTTCACTGGCTTGTCTCCAATGGGGTGAGCAGCTCTCCAGCCTCTGCCTTTGCTATGCAACTCCGCCATTGCTAACTGCCCATGAATGGACTGTGTGTGAGACCTTCTGAAGCTGTGAGCTAAATAAATCTTTCCTCCCTTCAATTGTGGATGTTGGGTATTTTATCACAGCAGTGAATAATTATCCAAGACAGGTCATAAAAAGCAATACAGCTTCCATTAACCGTTCGGGACACTGGGATCCTGAGCCACCTGCTGTGAGTTGTCAGGCAGCTCTGAGCTCACTACCCTAGGAGGAAGTCCCCCCCCACCCCCACGGAAGGACCCAGTGAGAAGAACCAGAGGCCAGTCACCAGTGCTCCAGCTCCTCAGCGTCCCCAGCCCAGCCCCTGCCTGACTGCAGCTGATGCAGAGCCACCAGCCAGAACCTGCCTGCAACCCTGATCTGCAGGATTCGTAAAAGGACAAAACGATTTCTGTGTGAAGTCATTAAGATTTAGGGTTTTGTGCTACGCTATCTGGACTTATGAAGACAACAAGATTTAAGGTTCTGTTGCGTGGCACCAGATAACTGGACCACCTACCTCTAAAAAGTAGAGTACCTAATGTCTAGGTCCCTTCCCTGAGTCTCTTCATTCCTACTTCCTACTGGTTTTGAGGCTCTGCACCTCACCAAGCCCCATGAGCTTGACCAATTCCACGTTTATTTAAATAAATGTACTGTTTGTCCATACTGCCACTTCCTACCAAGAACCCTGGGTTACTAGCCTCTCCTGTTCTCTCTCTGACATAAGGCGGTCTGTGTATTCCTCCCCTCCTCCCTTACATTTGGTCCTCATCCCCAGAGCTAGCTGTCCCTATGGTCTGCTCACCCTAACCTGTGAGCCCTAGTCCTCCCACCTCCCACGCACAGCTTGTCCACACGGCCAGGCCTCGGCACCTGGGCTACATCCGCACCTCCCGGGGCATCACCCTTCCCAACTCCCCACACACACAGCAGGAAGAACTATTTTTTGTTTTACACCCACGACGTTCCAGAAAAGACTTCAGGCAACCCAAGCACAAGGATTCTCGTCTTCAAACATTACAGACCATCTTCTTTTGAGAGCAATGAACTATAGCCCCATCATCCCAAATATCAAATGAACACCTGATTATGGGGCTTCTGGCCTGCATCCACAAGAGGAAGGCAAACTCACAGAGCATTTCAAAGTCCTTCATCGGAAAAAGCCTTTGCTCCGTGCCACACCCAGCTCGCGCCCAGTCACACTTGAAGGCCACTTGCCACTTGTTCTGTTAGGAAACCTTCCTCACCTCCGTAGACAGGCATGCACTGTCTCTGTGGGCTGTGTGTCCCTGTGTGTCCACACTGAAATGTACCTACGCCTACACATACTAGCCTCTCAAACCACAGGCATCTGAAGTCACAGCTGTCACTCGTGTTTGTGTGCCCCTCCGTGCTTCAGACAACAGGTGCCTATGGATGTAAAAACGTCCTGTGGGACAAATCAACTAGTTATTCTCCTAGACTCTTCCCTCCCCCTGCACTGCCACTCCACGAGAACCATTCCCCTCCATCAGCCCAGTTCCTCTCTGAAGGCCTTTCTCCATCTCTTGACAGAAGTCTCTTATCCCCTGGGAGTCCCACCCCACAAACACCTTCCCGGTGAAGAACAGTACCCCCCCCCCCACACCTGCTTTGACATTCCTTCAAGCACCTGCTCAGCTGTCCACACAATCGTGGCTTAGTTTTTCTACACTCAAAATTGGCCCTCTTTTCCCTTTTTTGGCCCAACGCAAAGCCTAGTGACAACTTTCCCTGAGCTCAGGGCAGTTTCCACACACACTGTCCTAATGACTGAAGAAAAGCAGTTCCCCAATGACATTAATGGTAACATTCTCAGCACTGTAGAACCTAAAACTACAAAAAATGTTGGCACTGCTGGATTCCTAGTTCCTCGGATGAAGTGTGGCACATAAAGAGAGCTCAAGAGCTCAAAAAAAAAAAAAAATTAGTGGAATGAGTAAAAGGAAGACTTGTCACCTGGCCCCAGCCCTGCTACGGAAAGGTGGAGGTCTGCCTATCCCTCTACACCCGGCCTCAAAACCTGCACTGCTGCCTGACTTGCCAAGGTCACCGGCAAACCCCAGGCGGGAGATGAACCCCAACTTCTGCCTTCTCTCCCTCCAGTCCCGGCTTTCTCACCACCCCTGTCTTCCACACTCCACAGACAGCATCCCTGTGAGAGATTCTGGACTGCATCCAGGCGTATTTTTCTTCCATGCTTTAAAACAAATGGCGACAAATGGCTCTACGGATCTACTGAGCCATGGAGCTGAGCAGATGGAACTGTAATTCACACCATCAACTTAAATTCCATTCGATGCTGTTTCAAATTAGGACATTTTATCTAGAAATTATAAAAAGCGTTGTGTGAGGGTAGCGGGTGCACTTGTCCGTTTGGCAGCACGTTCACTTACAAATCGATTTGCTCCTGGCCACCATCACTGATTGCAGACTTTTACCCACTCTTCTCCACCGAAAAGCCCTGACCATGGGGAAAACACTGGATTCTCAGAGCCCACCTAGTTAAGCACCCACTGTAGCTTCACTCCCCTGAACCTGTGGCCATCCTACCTGTACGTTCAGTAAGCCAGCTCTTGTCTCATCTGAAATTGTTCACGGCCTAACCTAAGCACATATCCAAACCAGTCTCCTTACTGCCATTCTTTCTGTGCACACCTGCCAATCCACTCAACCTACTTCCTGGGAGATTTTCTCCAGCAGCTGGTCACCATGTGAACAATGGCCCAGTGACTGACTGCCCAACGTCAATCATGTCAGGGCCAAACCTGTCCTCTGAGCTCTCGAGGTTTTTACACGCTGGTGCCACCACACTTCTGCACCCTCACTCCTACTACTCCCTCCAAACATACCATGTGGTCTGACAGGCTGATACCACTGCCCCCAAGTCCACCATTAGTCATCCGCACCTCCAGATTTTTCTTAAGAGCCATCCATCTGCTCTGTGTTAGTGAGCAGAAACATGAAAGAAAGAGAAGAAAAAGAAAGGAAAGAGAAAGTGAGGACGGGAGAAAGGAGAGGAGGAAAAAACGGGGAGAACGATAAGAGTGGCCCCAGCTGCCGAGTCCTGCCCGGCCCTCCACGAACTACTTTGTACACTTAGCTCTGCGATGATCACCGTCTCAAGCACCCACCACTCGGCCCCACCGGCCGGACAGCGTGGCCCAGAAGCATGGGTCCCTCCCGGGCTACTGGGTCTGCAGTCTGAACTACTCCACCCACGTGGCTGCTCAGGAAGAATCGTAGGTAGGCAGGTAAGTATGGAATTAGGGACAAAAGCAACGAAGGAGGCACTATGGGAAGGCGGAGGCAGCCTGGGGAGTCAGGCAGGCATCACGCTGAGAGATCACGCTGGCAGAGCTTGGAACCTGAGCAAAGTCTGGCAGGCAGCCCAGGGCCAGGTGAGGGGCAGGTACTTATTCCACGCCACAAGGGAGGTCAGGGACCACACAAACCTGAGGCCAGATAACAACGCAGAGTTCACGGAGAAGGCTGGTCTGGGGTCTTCTGCGGAGAGAAAGAGAAACCAGGGGGAATGGCAGAGGTGAGGACACATTGGCAGAGACCAGGTATTTTTGTTTTGGTTTTTGGTTGTTGTGGTCCTGGGGACCAAATCTAAGATCTTCACCCTGAGCTACGTTGTTAGCCTTTTTTATTTAACTTTCAGACAGGGTTTTGTTAAGTCACTAAATTTCCTGAGCTGGACTAGAACTATTGATCCTCCTGCCTCAGCATCCCAAATGCTGGGATTATAGGCACGTGCCACCCCACCCAGCTCAGAGACCAGGTCTTACATGGTTTTGTGTCTTGCTAAATAAGGATGGGCCCTTAATCCTGTGACATCTATTCAAGGAGTCCCCATTATCCATCTAAATGCTCTTCTTTGCAAGACTCAGCTCAAGCTGCCGTCTCCCCTATCCGCCCTCCCCACGCTCGTGCAAACCACTGATGTGGTGACAGGTGTGCACCAACTGCAAATGACAGCAGGGACGCTACATCTTGGACCGGTCTACACAGAGGCAAAGGAAGCTCCCCCCTACGGCCCTCTCTCTCCCTCGCCACTGTTCTGACATTCTCCAAAAGAGAACAAGAAGGTAACGGAATAAGAAAAGAAACAGTGCTACCATATGTGTGGAGAAGTTGGCCAGAGGCCAGGCAGGACGCACCTGGGGCGGCTCTCATGGCTGCCCCACTCTTCCCTTCTCTCCCTTCTCATGCCCTGTTTCAGCTTTTTAAGCCAACTCCGGGAGCTTAATTACTTCTTATTTTCTTCTAGCTATTCATATAAATGTCTGGAAAATACTGGAAGATTCCAGGACTCTAGGATTCTATTAATTTGGGGGGAACCGTAATTACTATCATTAGATAATAAGGAAAAAACATACGTGTAGGAAGAGCTAAAAACAAATGCAAATTTCTGAGCTTCAGTCAAAAACAATGATTTCAAGGATCAAGTGACAATGTACCTGAAGCGCACAGGTAGCGGAAGAATAATTACTCTTTTTTTAGTTTTTAAGAAACTAAAAATCATAGATATGCATAAATAAAAAGTACTTGTGCATATCCAGAATTTTTACATTTTCACATTTTGCCACATTTACTTACTTTCTTTCTCCCCCTCCCCCAAGAAAGTACTACAGACTCTGTTCAAGAACCTATTTCATGTGACACCTTCCAAACCCACCGTCCTCGCCCCCGAAGTGGCAGCACCCTGAACTCGGGACTCAGCCCTCTCATGCATTTTTTTGTATTTTACTACATAAGGATGTAGCCATAAACGAGATAGAATTTTACATATTTAGAACTGTTTAAAAAGTGTCACACTGTACATACCTCTTGGCGTCTTTCTTTTCTGACTGGACAAACTATTTTTGAGAGTAATCCTCACTGACAGATGTCATTCCAGTGTATTCATGTCGATCCCTGAATGTCATAGCCCACTGTCCACAAATATTCAGAATACACGGTGCAATCTATCCATTTTCCTATTAGTGAATTTGCAAGTGGTTTCACCTTATCACTGCAATAAATAATCTTGTAAATGTTCATCCAAGGTACTTTCACTCACACTAGGCCATGCCCAAAGTGCTCTGTAACGTCATTGTCCAACTTACGTCCCCAAGACCAGTGGTGTAAGTGTTCTGTGTTTCAAGTCTTCATCAACTCCTGCTATTATTTGATTGTGACATTTTGTCAATCTGGCAGGCACAAAGCATTATCTTTTGGTTACTTCGCAAATTAGTTTTAAATGGGAAAATAAATTACTAATAACTATAGCTTAACAGATATGAGTTTTCAGCAACACGAGGGAATACAGTAAGTGTTCTTTGGATTTTCTTAGAAATAATGGAGGAGGATCAAGAAGAAAGCGAGGTACAGATGAATAAGGCTTGCCACAATTGCTGGGAAAGGGTGATGGGTGTGGAGGTTCCTAATCCTGTTCCCTCCCTTTTTGGACAAAGCTGAAATTTTCCACAATACAGTATTAGAAGAAGGAAAAACTTCGAAGCCTCCAGGGCAAAGAGTGGCCAAAGAAGACCACTGGTCACTCCAAAAGGCAGCCAGCTTGAATGGGCAGACACAGAGCAGGCAGGAGATAACACAGGACAGACAGGAAGGGGAGGCCAGAAAAGGGCCTCTGACCTGAGTCATACCCAGTCAGAAAAGTTAGTAACGCCTTACTAACCAAACACATTTTCTTCACACCCTTAACAACACTGCAGCACCTAACAAAATGTTTCAGATGTGGAAAAATACTATTCATTTGGTGATCACCATGAAAATATCACTCAAGCATCTATTCCTAAAATTTTACTTCAAATATAGAACATTTTGTTTTCATGAATTATCTATTACTAAGAAAATACATAAAACTGTTCAGTTAAAAATACTTGGCCAATTTTTTAAAAGAGTGAATAAAATGGGCCTTTAGGGGTAAATTTAGGGTCCCTCTTTAGGGTAGGTGGGGAGAGTTTAAGCCTGGATGCCCTATTGAGGATACAAGGTCAAACCATATGCTTTCAAGTGAAACTGCAATTATGATTAATAGCATCAGAATTCCAAATTTCTCCAGGCAGCTAGAGCCAGAGCTGGAGTGGGAGTCCCTGCTCGAGGAAAGGGGGCCCAGACACACGAGTAGAAGCTGGTCAGGGATGGCAAAAGGTGAAGGCTAGTAACAAAAACAGTGAGATTAAGGACATAGCAAAATCTGACCTGGAAGGGAGCTAAATGCTGTTACTCCATTCAGGAAGAAATACGACCCCTCAACAGGGCAAGAAAATGTGGAAAAGAGAAAGCCTCAATAAGAATTCAAACCCCTACGGTTTGGAACTGGGAAGTCAAGCTACCAGGTGGTGTCCTGCACCCAAAGGCGTGGAGGGCTGCAGGCTTGGAGCTGCGCCAGGGCAGCAGTTCTGCGGCAGCGTCATCCATCGCCACTCCATGCTGGGCCTTGGGGCTCTGGTGGCAGATGTCAGCGGGGCTACCAGGACCGCCTGCTGGAAGGCTCTCGGCAAACTGCTCAGTGAGGCTGCTCTCAGGTGCCTCTGCGTACTGTTGCCTGAAATATCTTCCCACCTGAAACCTCTCTGACCCCACACCTTCTTCACTGGTAGTCCTCATTCCTCCATCTCTGCTTCTGAAACAATTATTCATTAACCACAGGAATTTACCATCGGGGAACAAAGAGGCTGCGAGGAGCATCTGTGCCTGCGTGTCTTACCCAGCGAGCACAGTACGAGGCAGCTCCTCCGCAGAGCCTCTTTTCTGGGTGCAATGTGACCGCCGGCATAGCCCTGGGGTTGATCACCCAGTCCTGTCCCCTCTTCGTACAGAAAATGAAACCCGGATCAACCTTTCCGAGGTCACGCAGCTAGTCCCTGACAGGGTCTGAGATCCTTTTCTCCTGATTCCCACCCGTGGTCCTGTCCTTCCCATACGGCCTCACTCCTCTGAGGATCCCAGCCAGGACCCTCCGCGGGGTGGATGTGCGGCCCCTACCCATCCACACCTCCAGGTCACTGAGTCCTCCCACCCAGGGTCGGTCCCGCATTCCTTTGCAGTCCCTGTAGCCTGGTCTCCCGACCTCTCTCCCCAGCAGCTCTGTCCTCTCCTATGCATTTGTCACTGTCAGCCTGAGGAGCCCACAGGAAATGCCCATGATGGTGTTCAGACGCAACCCAGGAGTGACCCTTCCCTAACTGCTCCCAGCCACACGGGTCTTCCTGGGGATGCAGGGGCAGGGGCTGACAGGATAAGAAAGCATGACAGGAATGGGCAGGTAACTTCCTGGGGGCTAGCTTTGCCTCCCTGGCCACAGACAGTCCCTACAGGTCTCACATTGCCGAGCAGGTAAAAGAGGCTTTGGCGTGCAGCAGATCCTCTGACCTGTGCAACAGGGACGTTGTTTCCATTCCGTGGTGAACAAAGAGAAATCCAGAAAGGTCAGATGATTGATCTAACAGCATAAAGCTAGACGGGGCGACAGAAGGGCCAGAGAACAGAGCTTCCCAGTCTAAGGTCAGGGCAGGCAGCTGGCAGGCAGCTTCCACAGACCACCTCTGCCCTTCCCACACGAGTGCACAGGTTCGGGAAGACTGCTGTTCCCTGGCTTGCACGCTGCAGGACAAGCTTCCGTGCTCAGCACAACGGTTACGACCACAATTCTTTAGAAAGGGGACCGGCATTTCCCTCCATCCTGGCAACTACCCCAAGAAAATACCTGACATCAGAGGTCCCCACTCAAGAAATGCCGCCACAAGTAAAAGGTAAAATCCTACCATATGTTCCTGAAACCTTTTCTCCAGCCACAGACACCAAACCAACTACGACTGTAATCTGATCGTGCCCCAGTCTGGTTCTGGCTCTGTCAAAACACCAGGGACCTAACAGGAAAGCAATACAGGAAACTCCAGTCATCTGGCTGCCGGTTAATAAGAGCCCCGAAAAGCAAGCTGCCGATAGGAGCTGCACCATAAAGCAATGGCCGCCTGCACCGCTGGGCACCACACACCCCCTCCCCCGCACCAGCGCCGCATCCCCAGCATCTCATGGGTTCTGCATCAGGTTCATCTGGGACAGGACACCTCTAGCTCAGCTCTGGCCAGCGTAAGAGCAGACTGAAGGCCTGGGAAGTGCACTGCGCAGCACAGGACTCTGTGAGCATCCGCAAACTCCAAGTGCATCCCACTTACAGCAGCAGGTGACTTTACTACGAACTAAGGCAGAGACAAAAAGCCTGGGTGGCTGGCAGCTACCAGAGAGGGCTGCCCTGCATGGCTAAGAGCGTCCTCAAGGAAACCTCTCCACCATCAGCAGGCTCCAAGGAGCAACCTTTCCCAGCTCTCCCAGTTAAAGAGCAGGCTCAGGGCACACTGACACTTCCGCAGCCAGTGCCACATGGAAAAGACTGCCATCAGGAACCAAGAGCACTAGGTCCCTTCCACACAGGGTCGGTGGGCCTAAGGAATGGCTCGGCTACTTTGAAAAACAATCCAGCAGTTTCATATAAAGTTAATCGTCAAGTTACCAGACGACCCAGCAATTCTACTGCTGAGCATCTGCCCAAGAGAAATGGAAAGCCATGTCCATACCAACGCATATGCATCACAACAGTGTTACTCATTATAGCCCCAAACTGGAAGCAAGCAATTTAATATCTGTCTGTTGGTAAGTGGAAAATGAAATGTGGTACATCCATCCAAAATAACAGTCATGAACTAGATACACGCAGCAACACAGAAACCTCAGAAGCATTATGCTGTGTGAGAGAGCCAGATTGAGAAGGCCACACTGTAGGAGTTCATGTGTGTCACTTCTGGACTGGGCAAAACTCTAGCCACAGAATTCAGATTCCCTCTGCCAGGAGCCTGGAGGTTCTGGGAAGTGAGTGGAGGGAGTCCGGGAGATGACAGGAGAGTCCTGTATCTGAATGTGATAATGACAGTGGTTCTACAACTTCACATCTGTCCACATTCAAACAACTGAGATTTGCTATACATAAATTATACCACAATGAACTGCACTGAAAAATACTAAGTTCCTTTTCCTTACCTAAAGCTCAAAGACAGGACCATGTTGGCCAAGACTTGGAAAAATCACATAATCTTGACGGGCCTCCTCTACCACATTTTCACAGGGGAATATATAACACGGGCCAGGCAACTGTGTGGGCAAAATCAGAATGCAAGCTACAGCAACACCACAGAACAAAGAAGAGACTGAATAAACATCCACTTCCGCTTCCCTCTCTCAGAGTGACTTTAGTGATCCACACACCTTCCAGCCAGTGGGCTCAGGAATGATCTGGAGGACTCAGTCAGGGGGAGGGACAGCGGCTGAGCATAGTCAGACCTGAAGGACTGCTTGAGCGGGGCCCTGGGAGTCACGAGAGTGACTGCCGGGGGAAGGACAGACAAGAGACAGATGTTTTGTTGGACCCTCCAGCACCACTTAATAGCTGGGTGTGGTAGTGCACACCTGTAATACCGGCACTCAGGAGGCTAAGGCAGGACTGCTAAGAGCATGAAGCCAGCCTAGGCTACGTAGCGAGTTAAGGACCAGTGTGGACTATAGAGTGCGTCACTACCTCAGAAAAAAAGAGTGAGAGAGAGCAAGAGTGAGTGAGAGAGAAGAGAGAGAGAGAGAGAGAGAGAGAGGAGACAGCTCAAAGCAGAGGGAGCAGGACTGACACTGATCATTCTGCTCAGGGCCAGCTCTCTCTGCCCTGGCTTCAGGCCTCTGACTTCTCTACCATAATGAGGGTCATATAAGTGCATTCCCACAGCTGGGGCATCTCCAACACACTGGGGTTCAAACACAGCTGAGCTGGAATGGATAAAGTCTCTTTTATGACTCACAGATTCGTCCCCCTGCCATTTGAACCCTCAGGCTCTGTGACACAGAACACAAACTGAAGCAGCAACTCTCTGTCACTTCCCACAGGCAGGGAGACAGAGGGAGCACTCCTTTGCCTGCCCTGGGCGAAATGCCATTACCGTTATTTTGGGATGAGAGCTGGAGACTTCTGGGGGTGAGACCAAAAAGGCGACGAACCCAACACACTTCTAGGAACTGAAAAAGGCTGGGAAGTTCACAGTGCCAGTTCTTGAGAATGTCTGATTTTGCTTCAAAAGTCCCTTTTAGCACAATACAACCTGCCAGCCAAGACAGGGTTAGTTTTTGGCTCCTACGCAGTGAAGCCGAGAATTTCCTTAACTTGTTGTAGGAGAATTAAAATCAGGAAGAAGTGTGACAGTTTGAGAGATTATGTCAACTAGAGGCAATCAGGAACCATGCTAGGATGAAGGTTTGCAAACCACCCCTAGATCGGGCATTGAGAACCCGCCCCAATCACAGTGCGGGTGATTTGTGGGCCAGTGAATGAGGGAAGAGAACCCACCCAGATGTGGGAACCCAACTGGGAACTTGAACTGTATAAAAGGAGGGAGGAAGAAAGATTGTCACAGCTTCTTCCTCTGGGAAAGCTCTCGCCTTCGCAACTGTCTGTGGACCTGGGCTTGTTACACCCCACAGATCTTCACCACAGATTTGTTCCAGTCTCTTTCGCCCGTCTGCCTGTCCCTGATCTTCAGTCGCCCATCTTCAGCCTCCAGTCTTCGCCACTGTTCTTCTAACAACCGAGATCCTCAGCAGACTCTCACTGGCTGCCCTACAGACCAGCCGGGAGTTCTACTTTGCGGCTGAGCAGCCATCGGGACACCCCATCTCTCACACGAGCAGACTGCCATCTCGGACTATCTCTATCCTCGGATTTGTAAGCCTTCTGAATAGATCCTTTTTGTTATAATTTCTGTAAATTCTGCCTTTTGAAAGAACCCAAACTAAAACAAGAGGGTAAATGACGAATATTCAGCGTGACCAAGTTTGCTGGCAGCAGAAGCTAGTGAGGTGTCTGGTGACTGACACACAGAGGGGCAAGGACAGCTGAGCAGGGCTAACCCAGGCAGAGGGCGCAGAGCCTCAGTCCTGCGAGGCCTGGGCCACTGTCACTGTGAGGACAGTCTGCTGGCTGACCAGTGCATTCTTGCCTGTCAGATGCTTGAGTTTCCAGTAATATTAATTCACATAAAGCAGGCATTTCCCCCAAATTCTGTCCTAGGCCACGACCCAGTCACAAATTACTGGCTTTCCCCAGGAAGCCGCTTCTTAGCTACTGTGCCACTACCTTACATGCAAATGACCAATGGAGGTTCCTCCCAGACACGGCACGGGGCACAGCGCATGTCCACACTGCTCTCTTTCTAGAAGTGCTGGAGAGAGCCAAATAAAGGAAGTCCCAAAGAGCCAGCCAAAAAATAGAACACCCAGGAGCAGGAGCCTACGCTCAGAGAGGGGAGAGATAGACATGGTAACACGCTGGAGGACCATCTTGAGGCCATGTCATACCGCTGACAAAAGCACCTGGGGCTAATGAACACCCAGAGGACATGAACTATGGCTGGTGGCTCAGGGATTTCTGGAGTCCATTTGCAATGGCCTTATTAAAACTGAAACAGAACGGCAAGAAACCCCAAGGGAGGTGACAATGTGGTCCAAAGTCCACATCTTTACAGCTCGAAACTATGTACTTCGGCACAAATCCAAGTGGCCACACCCTGTTTAAGGCAACCTGTGGCCAGTCAGCTGACCTGGGTGGCAACAGTGGCACAGCACTAGCCAATAATAATGACAACTACCATTTACTGAGCAAGTACTATGTGCCAGGCACTACGCTAAGTGCTTTCCCTAGGGCCCCTAGATAATTCCCACAATCACCCCAATGAGCGTATCTTACAACTGAGCAGATGAGAAAAATGGGAAGTCAGAGAAGTTAAATAACCTGCCCCTAGTCATACTGCTGGCTCAATAACAAATCCTCACGGCACTCCGACCGGGAAGCCAAGCGCACGGACAACTGGAAAGACAGAAAAATGAAAGGCCAGGCTGGGAAATGACTGTAGTGTCACCCTTTTCCTGGTATCAAACCCAGACCTTCTAGGCCTGCCAGCAGGAGGAGACTCAGGGGCATGCAAAATCAGAGTGGCCACTGAAGAGCAGCGTGACGCCAACAGGCAATCCTGTCCCCGTTTCACTGAAAGCAAAGAAACCAAGCTCTCCATCAGAACGAGAAACGGTCCCATCCGTGTCTTCAAGTTTTTAAACTCAGAAAGAGGAGCCCCACCGAGGGCTGTCTCCCAAGTCTGAAGAGTTTTCCACCGGGCATTTACGGAGTCTAGGTGCTTGACCAGAGGACAGTGCACAGGAGATCACACATGGAACAAGAGAAAGACTCCACAGACGGTTTTCCCTGACGCATAACTAACTCCCCTTTGTTTAAAGCAAGGTCAGATTCCGTATCTAAACTGTTCCTTGCTGTCTGACGAAAACCATATGCCAAATGCCTCCCAGAAAACCACTGGGGCCTCTGCCCTTACTTAGGAAAGTGGTGTGAGTCAGCCAGACAAAATGACTGCAGCCCTGCACCCAAGAGCATACCGGTGTAAGTGCCCGTCCCTGGATTCAGCTTTTAAGAAGATGCACATTTTAAATTTTCTGAGTGTAAAAAGAGCTTTAAAAGATGATTTTTGTTTGTTTGTTTGTTTGTTTTATTGAGACAGGGTCTCGATCTGTGGCCCAGGCTGGTTCAAAACTCACTACGGAGCCCAGACTAGCCTTGGACTCACGGCAATCCTCCTGCCTCAGCCTCCCAAATTCTGGGATTACAGGCATGTGCCACCACGCCCAGCTTACATGGTGCTAGGGAACTGAACTCAGGGGTACTCAGTGCTTGATGTAGTGCCTGCTAGGCAAGCTCTTTAACAGCTGAGCCGTCCCTCCAGCCCCTAAAAGATGGGTTATATGCATCATTCTTAGCCCAGTATGGCGCCCTGAATGTTTTCCTGAAGCTTCACATTTAGCCAGATGACTGAGACAATGAACTGGATCGTCAGAGAATACCAAGCAAGGAAACACTCCCCTCCGCAGGCCACCTGACGTATGGTGACTGGAAAGAGCAGCACCTCACCAGTGACCGGGGACTCCCTCCCCCAGAACACAGAAAGGTGCTGGGGAGCAAGGCCGTAAAGTGCTCCGCCCAAAACACCGAGTCCAAGGCAGAATGGAGTCAACCAACAAGCTTGAGGCATGTTCTGCAGACCCCTGGGCGAATCATGTCAGAAAGAGGATAATGGCCTAAAGACCACATACCTCTGGAACCTTCCACTAACCGCAGTAAGCTGTGTCCCGTTACACTGCAGTGTGCACGTATGGTGAGCTGTTATCTCTGCCATATCATCTCAAGCCCTGACTTCTCATTCTCAAAGACACGCCCATATTTTCAAATGAATCCAAGTTCTCATTACTTAGAGCTTCTCCATTATCTCTAGAGGCCAAACCCAAACATCTTGCTAAAATCTACTCACCTCCAATTTCCTCTGCACGTTGCTTTCCAACTCACCACCCTCCCCCTCTTGGAGTCAGCAGCCAGCCTTTGCCCTCCCTCCACAGTCAATCAACCTCCTTTCACTGGCTATTTGATTCTTTCACAATTTTCCTTTGATATCTTCACCGCTTCCATCTCCTACTGCTACCAAATGAAATTTCACCACCTACCACTGAATGATTGCGTCAGAATAAAGCGGCAAGTCAGCCTTTACTTTCTTCCCCTTTCAGTTACCCAATACACAGGCATTTAACCCTACGCCTACTTCCTGAGGTCCACTTTCATCAGTTTCTAACCATAACACTTGCTACGCATCAGTCAAGTGTCCTTCTCTGTGCCCATAATCTGAGGTGCACCAGAGTCTTCCTGTAGCAGCAGCAGGGCACAATCTCACTGTTCTCTGACAGTGCCGGGTCCACTCCGGCCTCCACAGATCTGTCCGTGTCCCTCACCTCCTCAGAAGGTCTTCCTGCTCATCCTACACAAATCCTAATCCTACGTCAGGATCCACTTCAAATACAGTCTTTTCATGCAAGTTCAAGTTTTTCTTGCCAATGCATAATCTCTGTCCTTTCTGGCTCCGCTGGAGCGTCAATACTGGGTCAAGATAATATTCTTTTTGATAATCAATCTGAATCCTACTGTTTCATAAGAAGAAATCCTTCTTTAAACCTTTTGAAGACAATGTCTGATAGATGATGCCTTCCATGACGAGAAGAGAAAATACCAACATAATAAACAAGTATGGAAGCTGGACTGCTCAGTCACCAGGGTCCTGGTTCTCCCATATTTTACTCTCTGACAGCCTCAACAAACCTGTTTTTCTCATGGTGACAAGAAGGCTGCCTTGTTTCTAAGATTCCAGAGGAAAGAGCTTCCCTTTTTCTTTGCTTAATTATAAAAGATATCTTTCCCAGAATCCCCCAGCTGACTTCTCATATCTCATTTCCCAATCCCATGTCATAGGCCACATCTAAACACTTGACTGCTGGCTTAGATCAGCCAGCATTCACCTTCAAGCAAGAAGCAGGGTCACTTTTCCTGGAATGGTATGTGGGGAGGTGTAGCACCCAAACAAAATCAGGCACTGCCAGCAGAAAGAGAAAAATGGCTGCTGCATAGGTACTCAATGGTGTCCAACAGTGCCAGGGCCAGGGTCAGGTATTTTTGTGTCCCTACTTGCCAAACCCCATCCTGTGTTGGCACAGAACAATGCTCAACACATAGCTATAGAACCGAGCTGAACAGAAATTAGCCTTTGGGCATGAGAAAATACTGAGCATTATAACACAGTAGCACAATTGGACATTTGTGCACAACAACTAGAAAAAAAGCCATGAAATCCAAACAGATGCAAAGAAGTTCTTAGCAGGATCTGGGTAGCTCTGGTCCAAGCCCTCCCCTGGGCCCAGCTCCCAGTTCCACAGATATAGAACAGGCCCAGAGCCAGACTGTTGAACTTCTCCAGCAGGCCCAGCTGGGCCTTCTCCTCAGTTCAACTCTGAAGGGCCAGGGGTCTACAGGGCAGCCCCCAACTCATCAAGCAGAAGTTCCACACTCAACAGAGGCTCGTGTGAATGTTAGTGCCTAGCAACTAATTGAGTATGCAATATTAGTCAGATTTCCATTATTATGACAAAAATACCTGAGATCGACTTAAAGAAGGAAAGATTTACTTTGGTTCCAGTTGCAGGGGCTTTGGTCCACGTGCACTACGTCCCACTGTCTTTGGGCCTCTGATGAGGCAAGACCATCATGGTAGGGAACACACGAGGAAGTAAAGCTACTCACCTCGCAGCAGCCAGGAACCAAGAAAGAAATGAGAGTCAGCCAGGGACCCAATATCCCCTTCAAGACCATGTCCCCAATAACTGAACTTCCTTCCAGTAGGCGCCACCGTCTAAGGTCCCGCCACTTCCCAATGGCCCCATGGGCTGGAGGCCATGTCCTCAGTACACAAGTCCTCAGGCAACACTCTAGATCCAAACAATAGCACTGGGAATACATAACAAACCTGTTGCTTGAGTGCATAAACGCTTGCCTGAAAAATTCAGTGCTTCCTGCACTCAGGCTTGAAGGGACAGTCCCTTCAGCTACCAGCCTTCCCTCCCTAATCCCTACTTTCAGGTCAACCAGTTCCTAACCCTTGGCCTTCCAGCAGGTTCCCAAAGCGACCCAGAGCACTCCAGATCAGATACACACGTTTCCACCTGAGGCTAGGAAACGGTACCAAGAACTACGCAGAAAACACACTGGACAAGACTCTCCAGAACCACTGTTGCCCTAGGTCTGAGTCAAAGGCGTGTAAGTTCTAGCTATCCAACATTCTGAAACTCCTTTACCAATACCATACCTGGCATTTTCTTAGCTAGAGAAAATTGTATTAAATGCAGTACACCCTAGGAACTCACTGATTTTGGCTAAGCAACTTCTAGGTTGAACCTTAAGACACTGTTGACATTTGATCCTTCTTGAACTATAAAAATGGCAATGTCGAGCAGAAATGTCAGGCCTAATACTGACCTTGTCACGCAGCAGCCAAGGAGAAGCTTGGGCACCATGACAAACAGACACAATCCCTCTCCTGATGGAAGACGCATGCCAGTGCATTAAACCATTAATTACAAAGTAATGCAGAGTCTGGTTTCACTACTCTAATGAACTATAGCGCGCTTATTTATGCGGCTTAACTTTATTGCTAGCTTACCAACTATATCCTTGCCAGGCTCAGGGGCACAGGCCTATAATCCCAGTACTCCAAGAAGCTGAAAGGTAGGAGGGTTCAAGTGTCAGTCCAGCCTGGGCAATTCAGCAACTTAGCAAAACCGTGTCTCAAATAAACAATAAAAATGAGGAAAATAGCTCACTGCAAAGGCCCTAGGTTTCAACCCAAGTACCATGCTCACACACACACACACACACACACACACACACACACACACACTAAACTTGACTCTTGTGGACATCTTACTACTTAAGGATATAGTTCATAGACCAGGAAAAGACAGTTATGTCTTCTTCACATAACATTCTGACAAGCACAAATGAGAACGCATTACAAATTCATTAAATTTATTGATTTGTGTTGCAACAGACATCTGCAGGTGTTTTGGAAGCCTTCTGCAAAAACAGCTAGGCTAATCTTGGGAGGTAAGAATCAGGAACATCACTAACTTGAAATTTCTGATATTGCTCTATGGTTCTGTCAGGTCTAAGCAAAAAGGGTCTTTATATGACATATAAACTACCAGCACAGAGGGAGTTTCATAGGGACTATTTAAAATAGTTAGGAGAACAAATGGTTTTCAAGCACAATCTAGTATTTCAGAAACTGCATTTACATAAACAATTGGTACACTAATTGCAAATCATTCTTAGTTCTCTCCTAAAGCAGGATCCCCCAAGGATCTTTATTAGGCACTCTATTAGCCTAGTTTGAGTTACAGTATTTACTTAAAAGTAATAACAGTGAAATTCTTGAAAAATATTTGGTAATTGAGGCATTTCACTAATTTAAACTAATCTTCCTCATCAGTCTACATTGTTAGAGATTTTATCATTCTATTAAGGGAACGTACCAAAGGCTGCACTTAGAGAAATATTCACCAAATTCTTCAGGACACCTTTGACGGCAGGAACCTGAGTTAATATTAGAAGGTGGGTAGAAACAGGAAACGGGTGACAACCTGATGAGCAACTGTTGTCCAACAGATCACACAGCACACCACATTCAACTCACAAACAAGGCATAGGAAAAATTCAGATCATGCAGCCCAGATCTTTTGATTAACCTTATACAGTTTTATGAAAAAAGGTCAGCAAACACCACTGAGCAGCAGGCCTCTTTGTCACACCTCCCTGGGAACAAGGCCTGGACACACACCAGAGACACGAACACACTTGGAGAGCATCTTCATGAGAGTTTGGCCCAGCATTGTTTTCGGTAGAAGCATGGAGATTTAGTAACACACTGGTCACATTCATGGAGCGTCTTGAACCCTCTTGACATGGCAAATGAACAGCAGGCCTTGTGCCCACGCCAAAAGCAAACAAAAACCTGCCGCCAGCCAGAAGGACACACGGTCTCTCTCAAGGATGCCAGTCTCCATCCAGCCTTCTCTGAGAACCTCACAAATCTCCCATATGCAGGCAGGATGATCAGGGGCTATGGGAGATTATGCTCCGAATGTCTTAAGAGATTAGTTACTTAAAATCCTCCACATGACTTCAGCCATCCCTGCTACAGATCACAGAGTAAAAGCCTACTTGATTAAAGCAGAAGGCCTATACATCTGGGGAAGGAAATATGTAGAAGAAAACAAGAGTCAGATTTCTGATGGGCACAGCACAAGCTCCGGAGCAGGAGGGGCTCTGTATAACAACGATAAAGAGGCATGCAGAGAGACCCTATCTGACCACAGCCAACAGAGTCTCCAAGGCGCACACAGTCATGTAGTTTCCCCCCAAGCAGAGATTGGATCTGGTCTTATCCTCAAATGAGGCCCAGCTCTCCCCAAATTCCAAATATGGGAAATTACAGCTCCTCTGTGCTAGGGGTAAGAGTGGGAAGGGAATGTTTGCATTGCATAACGTTTTAATTAAAACAAAGACTACACGCATCGGAGTCTCTGTTAGGGGCAATTTCCAGTCCTCCTACTCTTCCCTCCCTCTCCCCCAAGCCACCAAAAGCCTTTCTTTACCCCAGAATAATTCATCTTTAAAATAAAGAGCTGAACATTGAGACCTGTAAAGCTTCTTTCAAAATAAATTCAAATCTACAGACGCATTAATTCTCAATCTACTTTCTCTCTGCTAGAAATGCACTGTTCAGAGGGACTTCCAGTAGAGACCACTGATTGTGCATTCCAAGAGGAAAGAAGCCAGAGTGGGCAGGGTGCTCAGAACACGATAGTCGCCCTTTCTTTGCGGGGAGGGAAGGGGGGGGCGGTACTGAAGTATCAGAAGACAGACTGCAAAACTGTTCCGCAAGCTCTCTTTTGTTCTGAAACACAAGAAGACATTATAAAACTATTCAGCAAATCATCTCTAAACAGTGTCATAAAGGGTTGTCTACTTTTGGGGTGGGCCTGGAACAAATCTATCTACTATCACTCTTCTAATAAAGTAACAAATGTGACCATCTGTGAGGCAGAATTCCCAACAGACCAACCCTCTCCAGACCAACACAAAACCACTGCCAAACAAAACCGATGACGACAATCAGGAGGGCCTCCAAGACATGCAGCTTGTGGCAACTAAGGCTGAGCCAGAAACTAAGAGCTGGGAGCAACCGCGGCCTGCACTGGGCCGCGGCGACTCCCACCAAGCACAGTGTGCGTGCAGACAGGCTGGGACCTGGAGACTTGGGTGTACTCAGGAGTAAGGGGAAAGCACGTGACTGCCTAGGAGGCCAACAGGGATGCGTGAGAACAGTGCCTTCCAACGGCTGGCCCTGGTTCTGGGGGGCATGTAACACGCAACAGACTCCACTGAACAGGAAAAGACCAACTGTGGTGCGGGCCCAGGGCGCTGGTCCCACCTTTCCCCTCCCCCAGCATCCCTATAGGAGCCACACAGTAGGACAGCAGGGGGCACAATACAAGGTAGGGAAGGCAAATCAGCCTCCACTCAAATACACAGGTCGTCCAGAGACAGCCGGCTGTGGGCACGGTCTTCTATCAGGTGGGAATGTGTAACTTTTGTTTCTAATTCTCTCTTGGGCTAGTTTCCTAGAAATTCAGAGCCAAATACAGTATTCTCAATTCCCGCAGACAAAATTTTTAAGCAGTTAATAAGGACATTCCACATGTCTAAGACTCGGGATATTTGTGTATTTTCAAGAGAAAGAATTTTCCCTTTACACGCCATCCTTATCTCCCCTCAACTCCTAAGGCTCTCACCAGGGCTGCTGGAGGCACTGGCAATCCATGGCCGTAAAGAGTAGCTGAGAACAAAACAGGAGGAAGTGACAACGAGAAAAAAGACTTACCTTAGAGATTTTTTTAAAAAGCTCCCTAATGTCCTAATGTCAATGTTTTTAATTAATCGTTCAATTTACTAAAGATTAAAAATACAGACTACTTAAAAGATTTCTTGTGATTCTAACTTTTAATACTGTGGCATGTACGGTAACAAAACAAGATCTTGTAGTAGACAAGCGTTTGTCAAATAGAACAGAGAACATCTCTAGGAGAGTCACTCTAGATTCTAACAGAAGAGAGGCTGTTTCAGTGGTCTTGGGAATGGTGTGGCAGGACACACTCTGCTGTTTAAGAGCACTGACCATGATAAGACAGTCTAACAACCACCCTGAAAACAAATCAACTATTTAAAAATCAGGACTAAAGGCGAACCAGACAAGAAGCATGCTCTTGCTCTAGGGGTTTTCGGAAGCAACCTATCAGTTCTAAACAATAATCTCTTTACAGCAGTTGATGCTCTGCAGGGCTAGAGAAAAAACTTCTCTCTTTGGGTTAAAATCTCAAGTGTTGAGCTGGGAGCCAGCAACCCTAAAGGTTCTTCTAGTTCCCTTCATTCTAAATGGAGGAAACATCCAGGAATTGAAAAGGTAAGAAAATGTCTCATTTTTTCCTAGGCTATTAACAAAAACAAAACCCACTGTTTATAAATGTGTTAACAAGTTCTCAACAGGCTTCATTTTAATTTAACGTAATTTCAACATCATGACAAAATGGTCAATAAAATATGAATGTGCTTAATTTGTCAAATTTATGTGTTTTTCAAAGAAAATATTCAGAATAAATAAGTCAATTATTCTCATTAAATACATTAAAATTTAAGCATAGTGTTTTATTATCAATCTTGCTCTCCTGATACAGCAAGACAAAATTATTCTGTTATATAGCTACTGAATGAGGCTCACTACTCCCCAATGATTTCACAAATTACAGCTTCAACTAGCTATAAAATAACCAAATCAGTTCTGATATGGCCATAAAATTAAGCCTGAAAAAACAGTGAAGTAAATCACCCTTTAAAATCATGTTGTTGAATAGTAAGTTCTGTGTGCTTCCACTTACATAAGAAAAAAAAATCTGTACCTGTGTGGATATGTGCATAGAAAAGGATCTAGAAGAATACATATTAAATTACAAAGGAAATATACCAAATTCAGTGGGAGGCATGGGACAAAGAGAGGAACTTTCTCTATTTCTTATAATAGAATTACATTCACTGTCACTGCTGTTGGGAAATTAGAAATTTAAAAATTAGACAATACATATTACTGTCTAAAGTTAAAACCAGTATCTAACCTCCATGTAATACTTTACACTAAAGCATTTTATTAGCTGTTTTAATTTATTATTTCATTAAAATCTTATATCCTATAAAAAACCTAGATCTTGCTGGAGTGTTACACCTAAGAGGTTGTAAAATATCACCCAAACTTTTTTTCTCTCTCTCTCATTCCCCTCCTTTGGACTCATACATAATAACTGTACATACTTATGCAGAATGCAGGAGGATGTGGTGTTTTAATTAGACAATGCATACCATCTCTGAAAATTTGTTGTGTTATTGTTGTTGCTTAAACAAAAGGAGGTGGCTGTGCTTGACCAGGATAAGACAGGTGCATTTCCACCCACAGTAGAAGACAGCTGCTCAACTACAGCCCTGGAGGTGCTTCCTGACAAAGTCAATCAAGGTCACCAATGCAGTGTGCATCCAGCAGCTGGGTGACTCAAGGACCCTAAGGCCCCAAGTAGTGCTTGAAATCAGGAAGCTGGTCAACTTGGAGACTTCAAAACACCAAGTTTCCCACACCACAGATGCAAGGATAAGGTACTTACGTGTGCTTTGGTCACCAGCAACTCAAGTAAAAACCTTGCTTTGCCTTACAATTGGATTAAATGAAGTGTGAGTGACCATACACATTATCATATGAGAAAAACAGATTAATTACTATTTAATAGATTGTCTGTCCAGGAAATAAGATTTCAAAACATGGGACTCCTGGGGGCAGGGAAGTAATAAAATGGGCGCCTTAGTAGTGGAGGTTAGAAGCCTGTTCCGTGCCACAGCAGCAGCACAGGAATGCCACAAGCGTGCTAGGTCCCATCAAGAGCAGAGGCAGTGTGCTCAGAGGTCACCCTGCAAAAGGGGGCAACGGACCAAACCCCAGAGTACGGAACAAGAGGCGTTACAAGCAAAAACAGATCTAATACACAAAAATAACACCTACGTAAGGCAAGTCTGGGCAAACTCCACTACACCAAAGAATCATCACCAGAAAGAACATACATACACACACTTTTTTTCAATTTTTTTTTCTGTTTTAGTAAACAGAAGGTAGGGACCTGAAAACTGATGAAAAGAAGGTACTCCCCAAGAGACAAATTATTTCTTCTTCTCCTCCTCCTCCTCCTTCTTCTTCTTCTCCTCCTCCTTCTTTTTGAGAGAGAGGACCTCACTATGTAGTCCAGGCTGGACTTGAACTCATTATGCAGCCCAGGTTGCTCTCAAATACACAACAATTCTCCTGTCTCAGCCTCTCACTTGCTGGATTACACACAGGCACCATCACACCTGACGTATATGGTACTGGGGAATCGAACCCCCAATCTTGAGCGCTACGCAAGTGCTTTTAACAGCTGACTATACTCCAGCCCTAAACACTAATATTGAGTCCTCGATTTTATAAAATATCCTTGCTCTGACTCTCCTTCGATGGATACACAAAGCTCTGTTTTAAGCAGAGAAGCAATCACCTTTCACTTTCACCTCTGTACCCCTCCATTTCCAATAATGTCTTATGACCTGACCTCCCTGGTCACTCACTCTGCAGGCCCCTCCGGGACACTCCCTTAAAATCTTTTGATGTCTTAGATATGTCTCTGGTCCAGAACCCAGGCCTCATGCCAATCGACTATGCCAATTCTTACCAATCAGCACCCTGGGAGCTTCCAGCCCACTGACACTCTGGCTTCTCCACAAGTATAGAACTCCTCTCAAAATAGCTCTCTGGGTCCGGACTGCCTTTTCTCTCATTCTCACAAACTGCCTAAAATTCCAGCTGCTCCAGAAAGCCTTTCCAGACTGACCACTAAAATGGTACTCCAGCCACATCCATCCATCTCCTGGGGGGAAAAATCCCATTCACAACTCCTCTAAGTGGAATACAAGAAACTCGCTGGTCTTCTCTCCCCCTCAGACACCCATCCTCGCAGAGCACATGATGCCGATGTTTTCCAGCCCATTTATAAATTGATCTACTGTTTCCTACTCTGTGGCCTTAGATTACCATCTCCTAGAGACCTCAGGCTGGGTGGGGATCAGTAAAGCCTCAGTCACGGGATGGTGGGAATGGGATAGTTCCATAAAGTTAATTGCAGGGCCAAGCACAAACTTTGCTTAAACTCTCATTATTATAAAGCCCATTATAAAGCTTTCTAAGATGAATCTGACCACGTGCCAGCCTGGGTAGAGTCTTTATTATTTAACCTTTGATTTAGGATCTGGTGGAGCCCCGGGCTCATCACTCTCTTCTGCAGCCACAATTATAAATGCAGAAGACACAGAGACTGGGGAGGCGATGAATGGTTTTGAAGCTGATTTCTAGAATAGATCCCTCCTATATCTTGTGATTTTTACCTTTCTGAAGGTGGGGCTGAAAAATAAAACCAAAATCCCACTTAACTGAGTATTCCTGTAAAGGGAGGCCCACTGCCAAAGTCTTTAAGTGTCTGTCACCACTGCTCAGAATTAGTCACTTACTAAGGAGTCCATAATGAGGGAATTTGGCAACATGTGGTTTTCTACAACTACAAACTTGATTTTAATGCAATTGTTCATTTCTTTAAAAAATCAGAAGGCATTCATTCATAAGTGTCCTAAATTTTCTTAAATTAAAAAAACAACTTATGACAAGCAATAGCTGTGCTTACTTTGAAGCAGCAAAGAAACAGGTATCTACTCACAGAAAATAAGGAACTCCCAAGGAAGCCTAAAAACATTAACCAAAGAAGTCACACTTAGCATGCCCAGGGGTCCCAAGGCCAGGGACCATAACAGCACAGCAACTGAAGTGCCTTCCTCCTGTTCCCAGGCCTGGGCTCAGTAGAAGCAGTCTGAGCTGTGGAGACCCACTGTAAGCCAAAAGCCCAAATCCACTATACTTTGAGCCAATTCTCTTGGCAAGCATTATCGCACCTGAACTGGTCCTAAAGATGACTGAGGCATTTCTTCAGTTCCCAAAAGGAGTCCCACCACCCTAGTGACTTAAAGAGTACTCTACACTACAAGGGACGCGTTCTGTGAATGCCGTCCCCATCCAAACCCTGTCCATTTCTGAACACTCGGCCCGTGTTCCCCATTACACCGTCTTCCTCGACCACTATCTACGCTAAATTACACACTGAACTCTACAGGAGTCTGTGAAGAGAATTCAGAAGGCAGAACCTGAATGGGGGAAAAGTATATGTTTATTTTCTCCAGCCTTTAAGTGAAGTTTAACCATACCTTTGATTATGCACATAGACAACCACCACAGTAACATCCCCAATACCTGTGATTGTGACAGGAAGAAAACATACACTTTCACACCAAAGCATATTGATACACATACCTCAAGATATAATTTACACTCATCACTGCAACAAAATTACATTAATCATCAAGCCTATTGTTAGAAGTTGTTTGTTCATTTAATGTATTATTAGGGAGGCATATTGCTGTCATAAATTTGTTTTAATATTCTGATAGCTAATTTCAACGTAACTGATTTTGTTGCTTAGCCTATGCATTTTTATTTATTTTAAAATATTAAGTCAGATAAGATCCAAAGGCTTCACCAGACTGCCAAAGGACTCATGGCAAAAAGAGGTTCTTAACCTCTGTTGGTAGAATAAAGGCTCACGTTCTACAATCAGAAAAACTTGGACTCAAATTCAGGCCCTGACAAATTTCAGCTCTTTCTCTTTGAACAAAATTACTTATCTCCTTCCGTCTTGAATTTCCTCATCTTGACAAAGGAGCTAACACAAAAGCACTTACTTTCTAAAGGCCAAGGTACAGTCAGCGGCAGAACATTTGTTTACCATAAGCAAGGCCTTGAGTTCAATCCCTGGCATCAGCAAGTGAAACAAGCAAAAAATATGCGTTTACCTTGTAAAACCATTCACTTGTTTTTTAAAAGAAGATTATCTGCATACCTATTAACTTTGCATCAAAAATAAGGAAGAGTTCTGGGGCCACAGTCGTGAATGTGACAGAGACAGTCCTTAAATCTGGACAGAAGGTCATCCTGTGTGGTATGGAGAAGTGCTCTAAAGCCATCACAACACTGACCACTACACCACACGTGTGTTTCATTATATACTTAAGTTGCTTCCTAGATAATGACTATCGGTTCACCTTGCTCACGCCTTCCCAAAAAGGCTTCTGCAAGTCAGAAGCTGAGCCTCCTATTCACAGAGAGCTGCTTGTTAGATGAAAGAACACAGGATGTGGAAAAAAATGGTCCTGGCTTCAAAATGCCCTCTGCCACTTAGGATCTGTTTGGCTATAGCACCGACCAGCAGCTACTCCCCCAAGTCTAGTTTATCTATCCCTTAATGGTACAGAGTCTCAAGTCTGTGATGGAGTACGGGAACATTTAGGATAAAGGACAGTACTTCCAGCCTCCCTAAAAGTTAAGTATGGCCATAAAGCTAAACTCTAGCCAACGGGGATGCAAGCACAGTGATAACTCCCTTAGACGGATAACTCCACCCTCAGCTTCCAGTAAGTACCCTGAATCTGAAAGGGCCTGCCCTTCATCAGGCCTTTTCTTCATTTCCCACGGCAAGGGCCAGAAGCACCCACCATCTTCAATCCCACTGTGATCCTAGGAGCAGAGGGCATGCACTGGGAACGAAACAGTGCCTGGGCCCCTACAATTGTGAAAGCAATGCAAACATCTCGTCTGCAATATGCCCCAGGTAAGTTACCCAATCTCCTGGAACTTCAGTATCTCTGGCTATAAAAAGATGGTAACACAAGCGATCTATGTTATAGGTCTGTTCTGAGCACTGAATGACAGGGCTTGGTTCATAGTAAGGGCTCGAGTTGGGAGAGCTGCTGTTTCTGCTGTCATAGTAACCACAGCATCCTGGATGCAATGGAAAACGTGGCACAAACGGGGCATTCTAACATAGCCTGGGGTGCCCAGAAGCAACTCGATGGTTCCCACAGTTGAAAAATGCTATAGTTTAGACTTCAACTGTCGCCCCACAGGCCCATGTGTTAAACGCTTGGTCCCTAGTCTGGCAATACTGAGAGAGGATGGAATCTTTAAGAAGTAAAGCCTAGTGGAACGCTTCGGGTCACTGAACGTGACCTTGAAGGAGTCAGTGAGATCTGGCCTCTCCCTTTCTTTCACTTCCAGGCTGCAAGGCAAACAAATCTGCGCCACCCTAATCTTCTGCCAGGGTGCATGGTGCGCTGCCTCAGCACAGGCCCAAAACCAACAAGGACAACGGACCACAGTCAGAGGCCAAAGTTAACCTTTTCTCTTTGTAAGTTAACTGCATCAAGGATTTTGTTATGATGGTGGGAAGCTGACTCACACAAAAGGCCTCCCAAAGAGTCTAGTCCTTCTGACAAGAACACGCTTCTACAGCACCTTCATCAGATGTTTCCTGGGACAGCAAATTATAATACCTTTTGGACAGTGTTGAAACAGCAGTGTTTACTCATCCATAAACCATAATCTCCATGACTTTGCTCCAGAACCCTCTCCCTAAATGCCCAGAACCACTTTACTTCTGTCCTCTGCTGTCTTTTTTTTTTCTTTCTGCCTTTGATCACCACAGTCCTGCCTCTAAGCTCACACCCAGCAGCACATCAAAGTTTCTTTCAATATCTTATGGAAGCACCCTCTGGCCTCTTCCCTAATGAACTGGGAAGTACATGATCACTGACTGAGCCCTCTCCTCTTCAAACAAAAGGCTTCCTAAACTCTGCAAATAAACTTCTCTGTGACTGCAGGAGAAGGCAGATACTTGTTAGCCATGTACAGGTTGTCCTGTGTTGATCCAGAGAAGGCCCATCTCCTACATTGTTCATCATTAACATTTTCAAAGCTGTTTCAACTTGCTGGCAACATCAGCCCTGGTCCGGGAGTACACCTCCTTGTGGCACACAGAATCAAGATGTGATATGGGGGTCTAAGTTGCATTCATCTTTCCTGATTATTCTCTTCCTGTTCATACAGACGCAAATTCTATTCTCTCCTCCCACGCCGCTGCCACCTTCCCAAGTCCCAGGTCCATGTCACACACAGGTGGCTCTGTGGCACAGGTGCACCTGCAGGCACTCTCTCCCATGCTCTTCATTCCTTCTCTTCACGTTCAAACCAGCCCTTACGATCTCTCTCACCCCTGGCCTCTGGCCTCCAACTATTCTCAGTGGTGGAGAATTTACTGTCCTCCTGGCTCCAGCAAGCCCAGGTCAAGGTGGCTTTGGAATTCGAACAAGGGTTGTGGCAGCAGCCAGAGGCCCGGAGTTGGGCGGGGCACCCAGGACTGCAACAAAAGGGAAAGGAACAAGACACAGTGGTCAACAGGGCAAGCAGCAAGCCACTAGCAGTGAAAGAGGACCGGATCCAAATCGCAGACACTGGCAGAGGGAGGAGCAGACAAGCACAGGGCTAAGGATGGCGAGGGAGTCACAGGCATCTCAGAGATTCACCCATGGACTCCTCACATACAGGCGCAGGGTTTTCTGACTCAAACTGCCTTTTCCAGAGGGTGTCAGCCTGACTTTGCCAAGTACTTACCCTGTACAACTTTTTACAAACAAAATGTGTGTGGCCAATGTGAGCTCAATGTCTGCTCTTTGCTGCTTTATTATACTGTACTTTTAGTTCATGTTACACATTAGTAAACATACACGGCAAGAATGCTGGCATACAAATCAGATGAGACCAGGTTGTCAGCAAGAGGTAAGACCCCAGTATGGGTCTGTTCCCTCTCCCAACACCTTCTGCTTCTCCCAGGTTCACACAGAAAGGAGCAAGCAGCAAGGCCTCCTCTCCCGCACGCTGACAGCTATCCGCACGAAGTCCCAGTAAGGGGCTCAAAGGCGGCAGGGATCAGCGTGCCTGCCCACAGTTCCAGACGTTCCCTCTTGGACCCAGGTGTGCCCTTCTGCCATGGCTCCTTGTCCAGCCACTTGGGTGTACCTCTTTGTACATGACAGGGAGGTAGAAGAAGAGGACAGGACCCCGTGCCAGGCCTCCCTCCAATCCACACAGGCCCAGCGAGCGAACAGCAGGGAGACCGGCAGGCAGTCTCGGCATTTCTTGAGCAGCCAGAAGAAACAAAAGGCACAAATGTCACATTTCCCCGTCTTCCCACGACGTCCCTCCCCAGCCCCGGGCCCCACCCTTCCACTCAGCCCGCTTTCCGCCTCAGTCACACGCCCCACTCCACACCCACACCCCCTGGAGGGCTTTCCTTGCTGGTGTCCTTTTGAATCGGCATGAATCACTAATTGCTGATTCAAACCCAGACTAAGTGAAAGACAAGTACAGCTTAACAAACACAAATTCCCTATCAAGAGACTGGCAAGGGCAGGCCTCGTCACCCTTGCCTCCACACACAGAAGATGTGAGACACAGCGCTCCTGCATCCTTACCCACGGCTGGGGCGGGGGTGCTTAGCTGGAATTCTAATCAATTCACACACTGGTTTTGACTCAGCCACCCATGCAATTACCTGGGAGAGCCTAAAGGTCACACCTCAGAGAATATAGTTTAATTGCTCTATGGTCACCGCCTAAACATCAAGATTTTTTTTTTTTTTGAGACTGGGTCTCACTCTGTAGTCCAGGCTGGTCCTGAACTCACTATGGAGCCCAGGCTGGCCTTGGAACTCACAGCAAGCCTCCTGCCTCAGCCTCCCAGTGCTGGGATTACAGGCGTGCGCCACCACACCTGTTTTATGTGGTGTCAGGGCCCCGAGATGGCTAGGCAAGTGCTTTAGCTGCTGACCTATTCCTCCAGCTCCAAGATTTTTTTTTTTTAAAGAGTCCTCAATGATGCCAATTGCCACAAAAAATCTTTGGATACGCTGGTATGTCAGTCTTGGTGAGGCTAAGATCAGAACTCAGCGTCTCGGATGCCCAAGTCCATCCGGGGTCCACACAGGCAGCAAAGAGAACAACTTCCGCTGCCAACACATCCCAAACACAGTCCTAAGTGCAAGGCACCGTGAATGGAAGGTGCAAACTCCAAAGGGACAGCGATAATCCCTTAACGAAGAGATCAGAACCACCAAGCAGGCAAGGGGTGTGTCCGTGAGATTTGAGGTGGCAAGAGAGACTGCGCGAGCAAGTTTTTTCTAGACCCAAGATAGGCAAAGATACCAAGCTTAAGATGCGCTCAGAGGTACGGAAAGAATGGGTAAGTGTTGAGGGCAGTGAGTTCTTCCGTGGGGAAAGAATCTCAGGAGAGAAGTGAAGGTCTCACTCCCCAGGGTCAGTGTATCATTCAGACTTTCTCTGAGGGCACAAAAATCACTCCTGGCACCCATTCATTCCCAAGCAGCTTCAAGTTCTCCAATCTTTCCCTCCCAGCCTACAAGCCGAGCTTCCTTGGTGAGGAGACACAGGACGAGTATCCTCAAATACTTTTAGCCCACAGACCACTCAGGAAGAACAAAGCAACCCTTCAACCCCCAGTCTACCCATCCCCACTTCCTCCAAAAAAGAAAAAAAAGGAAACAAAAGCACCATCATCATCATTAAACAGACTTGCCGGACAGAGTGGGAATTATGTTACCACCCCCGATAAGAAATTAACGCAGACCAACACAAAAGTGAAAGCGCCGGGGCATCCATTTTTGTTACACCCCTCCTGCAGCCCTTAAAAGCATGGGTCTGCAGAAAAGATGTCCCTCCCAGGCCCAGGACAGCAAGCGTTCTCGCGTAGAAACAGTATTCCACCATCCTTCTGGGTCAAAAATAGGCCCCCTGGTGCTCGGTCTATACCAAGCTGTGACACACCAGTCGTTTCTGGTGTCCCCCAAGCCTTCCACTGCCGGGAAAGCGCCACAGGAGGAATTACAGGAACCAAGAGCAGGTGAACTTTCGCATCGATTGCACTGATAGGCACGGCCACTTACCCAGCACAGCCAGACAGCTCAGCACTGGGAGAAAGCACTTCATGTCGGCGGCGGGAGCAGCAGCAGCAGCAGCAGCCAGAGGACACAACGCCTGGCGCTTCCTCTTCTCCCGAACCTAATCACTCATCTCCGGCAATCCACTCACAGCTCCAGAGGGCAGATTATGCAAACAGAACTTAACTCAGGAAATGAGGAGTTAAACGGGAGCAACCCAACCCAAAGGAGGGAGCTGGGGGGACGGGAGGGCCGGCCGGAGCGACAATCCCCTAGCTACGGAAAGGGTCCGGAGCGATTCGGGGGGGCTGCAGGCTTCTGCCACATCGTGTGCCTGGCAGTCTCCACAGGAGCGGTGGATGGCAGGGGGTAATCCTCGAGGAAAAGGGAAGAGGGCGTCTGCGAAAATCCTTTCATCCACTGATTATACAGAAATGTCCTTGGCTTCCCAGTGAAGGTGTCTGTGATCTCCCTCATTCGGATTCCCCGAAGAGAACTGGGCGGGTTTTGTCAGAACCTCGGGACAGCCAAACCACCTAGGCTGGCGTCGACGGTTCGGATTTCCTCATCAAGAAGTCCGTCTCCATCCATGGCGGTAGATCACGGAGCTGTCACCTGGCCCACACCTGCCCGGACACACGAAGCAGGCGGCCCTGACGAGGTCCCGGAATGCCGGCCGATTTCTAAAACAAACACAACAGAGATGCAGTGGGCGCCTCACCCGGGTCCCGTCCCTGCCCGAGGACGCTCAATCTTCGCACTCTGACCTTGGGCACGCGCGCTCGCCCCCGCGCCTCAGTTTCCCCGCGCGCTGAGGGCAGTCGGGGGAAGCCCAATTGTTCGAAACACTTTCGCCAAATGCTGCACTCCCGGGATTTCCCGTCGCTCCCGCCGAGCCCCGCGCCGCGGGAAGCCCCACCCTCCGCCGGGCAAACCTGGAAGGGCTCGGGGCCCGCGACGCCCGCGCCCCTCCGGCCGCAGCCCCGAGCGCGCCGCGTCCCAGGCGGCCCGCTATTGTTTTACCTTCCCGAGTGTTTGGGTTTCGCTGACTGGAAAGAAAAGAAGCCCGCGAAGAAGGGCTCCGGGGACTCCACTTTCCGCGCCCCGCGCGCAGGACCGGCCAGGCGCCGGGGCTCGGGCTCGGGCCCGACCGGAGCTCGGCGCCGCCCCGCCGCGCCCCGCCGCGCCCCGCCGCCGCCTCCCCGAGGCCCGACCTCGCCCCCGGCCCTCACCGTCCACGCGTGCAGGGCTCGGCCGGCCGGCGGGTCGGCGCCAGCGCACGCCTCAGGAGACCAGCCGCTTCCTGCCGGCCCCCCGCAAAGGCAGCGGCCGCCGGCCCCGCGCCCCGGCCCCGCCCCAGACCCCGCCCCCCGGCACCCGCCCGACCCGCGGCGGCCTGGAGAGGCCCCGCCCCCGGCCCGCCCCGGCCCGCCCCGCTCCGCCCCCGCTCCGCCCACCGGCCGCAGGGCGCGCGGGGCCCGGGACGCCTGGAACCTGTGCGGGCGGGCCTGCGAGCGGCCGTCCGTCCGGGGAAAGTTGGCAGGGTGCACGCACGGACTCCGGCCCGGCGGGGAGACGCGCGGGCCCTGCCCAAAGCCCAGCGGAGGACCCACGGGCGAGAAGAGGGCAGCACAGGAGCGCGCCCTTTGTCCCGAAGACAAAAACAAAGTCCTTCGCTGGAGAGAAGTCTGTTCCTACCGGGACCCTGCGCTGTTCCTCACTTGAGGGTGGAGTCAGGACAGACAACCTGGATTCGGCGCCGAGTGGTTCCGCGTCCTAGCCGTGGACCTTCGCCGGTCACTCGAACCTCTGCTTCAGCCTCCTCGTCCGTTACGTGGAGAGATCGCCCCTACGCAACAGGATGGTGGGAGACGCCCGTGCCGTATTTATAAAGCATTTAAAAAGTGCCTGATATATCATGACCACTCAGTAGACATAAGCTGTTGTTATTTTATGACCAACAGTCCTATCCAAACAAGTGTTTTTCCGTTCAGTGTTACCTAACACGCACAATGTGCTGTGACCAAGGCGGAACAGGACAGCGTGATCGTCACGGTGCTCCGGGCCTAGTGGGAACACAGGCAATAGCCGTCACAAGAAGCACAAGGCCTCCCAAACCGTGTTGCTGGGTGGGGGTGGGGTGCGGGGACAGGGAGGCTCCTTACAGGAAAACCAGGTGCAATCTGGAGCAGCGGAAGTAGGTGCCAGGAGAAGAGAGAAGGGGTGTGAGGAATCACCCACCCTGGAAACTCAGAGTGTGGGGCCAGGAAGGAGAGAGTAGCCAAGTCGGAGGACCAGAAACTTCCGTGGGACCCAAGTCCGAATCATTTTTAGTGTTGGATCTTTAGTACAGTGCACTACAAGTACGTCAACCGAGTTGAAGATTTGTTACATATTCTTGTGTGTGTTAACTGTCGCCTTTCCCACCGCACAACCATGACTCCAGCCTTTCTCATCTCTTCTCTGTCAGATTCCTTCATTCATTTATTGAGCATTTACTGTGTGCCAAAAAAGGGTCGGCTCTCGTGTGTTTCTAGTGTGAAATAATAAACAATGAACAAATAAATACGTAGCATAACGTGACTTCTAGTCTACAGAAAAATGGGTAAGGGAAAGTGTTTACATGTGCAGTGTGGGAAGAGGGATTCTGTTCTACGTGGGTGTCGAGGGAATGCTTCTCAGGGGGGTGATATTTGAGCAGAGACCTGCTTAGAAAGAAAGAAGCTTTAGACATTTCTGGAGGAAGAGCATCCCAAGCTTTGGGAATCGTAAGTACAAAGCCTCTTAACTCGTTCTGAAAAATAAAAGGTGTGCTCGTGGGTCTGGAAGGGCGTGAAAGAAAGGAACAGCAAGGACAGTGATTAAGAGAACACAGAAGCCAAATCTGTAGGACCTTATCAGTGGAAAGCAGACTGGGCCACACTGAATGCTGGGAAAGCAAGGACGAGTAGAGGAGTGGAAGTGGGGGAGCAGCACTAACTAGAAGGCTCCCAAGGTCATGCAAGGGAGAAACGTTGAGGCTTGGACTGGGAGGCGAAGGGTGTGAGAAGTGAGTAGAAGCTGGAAGCAATTTGAAAGTTGAGTCAGTAGAATTTTCTTAAGAATTGAATGTGACCGACAGAGGAGGACGGGAGTCTAGATCCCCTAAACCTGTTTGGGAGCTCTCTGATTCCACCAAGCCCCCAACCCTTTTTCCACACCTCTCCTTCTGGGGCCTCCGCCTGCACCTTTAACCTTGAACCCTGCGGCTCAACACCCGCTTCTCCGTTCTCACTGCGCTCTTAACCTACTACCTACGCGCCTTGCTTGGCTCCGAGTGTCTGCCCACCCCTGGGCTTCCATTGCCGTCGCAGATATGTTAGGGCTGTGACTCCCAGCATGGCCTTCGTTCCCATTTCCACATTTATGGAGCAGCCACAACATGCAAAGAACTCTGCTAACTGTTGGACAGGGAGAGAAAAATACAATTAAAAGAATGCCTCTGTTCCCTAGGCATAGAACCGTTTAAATGAAGTAAATGAGAACAGTAGCCTGATGGTGGCCCCTTCAGGAGGCCATCAGTGCGCAAAGAATGGAACTGGGAAAAGTCCTAAGGGTTGGAAAGACATCAGAGGGTGGCACAGAAGACCCCGGTCAGCAAAGCTGTCTGATACCCCCGCTGAACATTCGCAGTTGCTTGAAACATTTGACATTAGAATTTTGAAATGACTTTTGGCTTGGCCTGGAATCGGGTGGATATTTTAGACATTCTTGGAGATTTTTCAAGCTTCTCCACTGGACAGTTAAAATCAGAAGCCTACAGAAGCCAGGCTGAGGCACAGCAACCGGAAGCATGGAGCCTTGATAGACGAAGCACATAGCCTGATGGTCCGACACGGCTTCCACCGGGCGCTACAGTTGGAAACGAAAACCCCTGGTGCCTAATATTCCTACTTTCCAAGAGAATCAGGAAATCCAGGATTCCTCCTCCTACTGTTCATTGGAAACTAGTGTTTAAATTAGACACTGTGGGGGACCAACACGAAATGTCTTTGTAGATTAGATAAGGCCGAGAGGTTCTACCAGTTTGCAGACTCAAACTCCCAAGCGGTTATAACCAAAAGGCTAATCTATAAACTACAAACAGTATAAAGTTGCACTTTTAAGGGGAAAGAAAATGGGGTGCTAGCTGAAAGGAAGTTGAGGGGAAGGTATGTCATCTAACGATAGCTGAGGCTAGCTGTGCGCATACAAGCCACCCGCGTTAATTGCTCTTAATGCACTCTGAAGTGTCAAGTGAAAAGACCAGGCCCTCCCCACCTCACAGAACAGCCAAGTCAGAGCTAACACCAGCCGCTGAGCAACTCTCCCGATAGCCAGCTTTCTTCTCGGTGATTACCCTCCTACATAGCCAAGGATCCCCCAGCTGAAGACTAGGAATAGTTTACACAGGATACCATCTGTCTTCTAAAAAATAGAGGTGACTATTATATCTTGAGACCAGGGTGGTGAGTGGGCAGTTGCCAAAGGCTTTACCGACAGGTGGGAGCACAGAGCCTGTGACGCGCCATCTAGCGTTAGAGAAGCATCTGGATGTCCCTTAGATGAGCTCTCGCGAGTTTTCTAGAGAGAAAAATCAGATTCTATTCAGTTAATATTCTCCTTTCTTGACAAAACTCCGGGAATATGCCTGCTTCTGTTCTTGGGTGACAAACAACAATGGATCTGAAGGAAAATGCCCAGGTTTGTGCCCCAAACCCGTGCTTACTGACATCTGAGTCTGCTCAACTTAACCTGCCTTACCCAGGTTCCTCATTTTATAAGGGGATATGGGGGAGGGGGGGTTGAAATTGCCCCTGCTTTTACTGAGAGGCTATAAGGATCAAGCTGTCTCATGTATGGGTAGGACTTCGCAAAATGCCTGGTACTTAGTTCTCAGTACTCGTTAGCTGTTCTCTTTATCATTTGTGTACTTAACATAGTCTAAGCAGAAAGGGACCTGTGGTCAGAAAACCTGGCTTTACCGCTTACGCTATATTTTAAGCTCTCTGGACCAATTTACTTCTGCAAGACGAGGTTGGTCACACTAGAGAGAAAGTTCCAAGCTGACTGCTTGCGGGTTACGCAGAAACATTTAAAAAGCCAGACACTCACATCCATCCAAAAGATTCTGTTTCTGAAAGTCTCTGTGAGGCTGGACTCACGATAACTTTTAAAAGAGCTAACAGTTCAAAGTGCCGTGACATCTCTGCTCTGGTTTGGACACAGCCCGTGCTTCACCAAAACCCATGCTGAAATCGGGTTGCTAACGTGACAGTATTGATCAGGGGTAATCAAGTTGTGGCAGGTTCACCCTTGTGAAGGACTGAATGCAGTTCCTACAAGAGCAGGTTGGTCACTCCGAGCAGGGTCTTCACCAGGCCAGGGCAGCTCCCTTGGCTCACACCCCACTTTCTCTTTTCCCCACGTGGTCTTCCGCATGCCTGCTACACTCCACTTTTCCACCTGAGTTGACCCAGTGTGAGGCTCTCACCAGAAGCTGAGCAGATGCCAGCATCGTGCTCTGGGACCTCTAGAGCTGCAAGCTGTAGACCACCTTCCCTTCTAAACCACCTGCCTGAGGCATCCACAGGCTAGAAAGCCTCCTCACAAATCCATGGTCCTATCTGCCCTGTGCACCTGTGCTTTTATTTTGATTGAGAAGCCTCTAAACCACAGGCTGGTCACCTAGATTAAAAGAACCGGAAGATTGCATCATCATTAATATTCTGAACTCTGCCCTGACCATGGCCTTCCCCATTGCGCCTGACCTAAACTTGAGCATTGCATGATTCTTCATTCTTCTTTTCCAAACTCTCAGCAAATCTTGATTTTTTTAAAGAAGCTAGCTGCCGGATCTGCTTTTGCCAACCCCAGCTCTGTCTCGTGGATGGTATTCTTTCTTCCGTGGGCTCCCTCCCTTCGTAAAGAATTTTTAAAAACCCAGAGGCAATGAGTAGGCTAAGTGCCACAATGCTTGTCATGTTGGAGTGACTTCTTCTGAGTTTGATTGGCTGACCCCCAATCTTCCTCCCTCTCAATGACCCAGGGCCTTTGGGCTTTGTGCCCCGGCTGGCTGTCACTTTTAACCATGCTGTATTCCAGGTGGAGCACTCTTAAGAATTTGTCTTGGGATCTCTGATAAAAAAAGAAAAAATTAGTTTGACTACAGAGTATCTGTCCTTGCGCTGGCAAAGTGTGTCACCATGGATTTGAGTTTCTAAGAGTCCTGACTACCACAAATTGAAAACAGAGCAGAGCTTTCCGGATGGGGTGCTTTTTCTGAGACATCTGTTACCCCACTGATCACCAGGGCTGTCTGGCTTGATCTGGCTGGCATGTTGCCTCTCCCCATAAAAGAGTGCAAAGACTTTGGCAAATCTCACACAAATATACATGAGGCTGGCTGACAGCTTCTAAAAGTTCACTTGGAAGTTAATTATTTGGAACTCAGAGCATATTTTCCCATAACAGTAATATAATAAATGCTGATTATATCTCCAGGCTGACACGCAAGTGTGTTTAACCCTTAACATGCCTGAAATGCTACCTATTTTAAGAGGAAAACTGAGGGAAACCAGCAACATATTTGAAACACAAAGAATTTGATGATACTGAAAAATAACACTGGAATAGCACTCTGTCTTTAAAAGAATAAACACTAATCTCTCTTAAAGCACTCATCTGTGCCATGACGTGGTAAGGTTTTTGCAACCCTGTGGCACCACATCCTCTACTTGTTTCTCTGCAATCTGTCTTTGCCCAGGAGACTGGAGGCTCATTGTGGGCGGAATCTGGACTGTCCTGTTCACTAGAGTGTGCTCAGTGTCTAGACTGATGCCTGGCACAGAGCAGGTGTTCAATAAATGTTTGCTGAGCGAATGATACCATCTAACTGAGGACAAAGATAAACAAGCAAGTAATTACACACAATTAGATATCAAGTAACGATTAATGCTATAAAGAAGGGACGGAGGCAGTCATTTTCGATAGAGTGGTTAGGAAAGATTTGTTTGAAGAAATTACGTTTGAGTGTAGGGGTAGGGCTCAGTGCTAAGCACTTGCCTAGCATGTGTGAGGCTCAAGCCCTAGATTCCAAATAATAATAATAATAATAATAATAATAATAATAATAATGGTATTTCTAAAGAGATATGAACAAAGGAGATCAAGTCATAGGAGGATTGAGGGGAAGAGGGAGCCCTGCTTTTGGCAATATCAGACTAGAAGAACAGAGGTCCCAGTCTGGGAACAGCAGCTAGTAACCGGAAGAAGCAAAGGACAATCATCTCAGGACAGACTCTATCATCCGAAGCTTCAAATTATTCTAAAATGATGTTTCTAGCAAACAGCCAGATATACCCAGGAAATACCTGAAGCAGGCTCACAAAACCTTGAGCCGTTGGAATGATATGGCACAGCCCATAGAATAAACAAGCTCGTTATGTTCAAAAATGAAAATTTTCACTTGAAAATTTTGACAGAAGCTCAGAATCATATCAGGGTTAGAGGGCAAAGTCAAAGGCCCTGAGATAGGGACGAGCCTGATGTGTTAGAGAGAAGCGAGAAAGCCCGTGTTGTAACACTAGAGTACCCTGGAAAAGGGAGGAGGTAAATTCAGAGAGGATCCTGTGAGTCTGTGGAAGTCGGAATTCTATTCTACATGCCAAGGGAAACCGTTGTATGCCATGGAGCAGGAACGTGGCTACTTCTGTCAGGAGATGCTTTCAGCCCAGCCGCTTTTCCTGTACTTTACACCTAAAGATCCAACTGCCTTCTGAAATGTTTCACCAGGATGTCACCACACCTCTCACTGAAGGTTTCCCCAACACAGCTAACTATTTTTCTCTCTAAACCAATTGCTTTTTGTGGGGTGATATCTAAGATGGAGCCCGCCGGAAATCCCGGGTGCAGCCACCTCGGGTGTTTACCAAGGAAGATGATTGGGCCAAGTCTTTTCGCCCTTGTGGACCCCGTGTGATCCCAATACTATATATGCTACAAGCAGCCGGCGCCTGCCTGCATGGACATCTCGCTGATTGGCTTAACACGCCCGCTTACATAGACACCACGTCAGATCGCCTGCTCTCCCCTCCTTGCCACGGTCTCCCTCTGCCCGATATAAGCTTCTGTACTTCCTGAATAAAGTGAGCTCCTGCTCTGACAGACTCCCGGCTGGGTCCGGTACTCTTGGGACGAGATGGCCTAGCCGCGCGCTCACCTTTCCTCTCCCCCGGCCCTTGTGTGGCGGCAAGACCCCCGCAGCTTTTCCCCAATTTCCTATCCTAGCTAGTGATGCTGCTTTTCTCCCACTTGCGTTAACGAGAGCCCTTGGGCGCATTCTAGATCTGTCCTTTCCACATCTAGCCGGTAACCGCTAGTCATGCACCCTTCACTTGTCTGGAAACTGCCAATTCCTTGTTGTGTCTGTGATTTCTGTCCTGGTTCAGGACCTCATTGCCTCTCTCTATAGACAGTGGTTGTGGATTCCTACCTAGTAACTCAGGGGATGATCTCACTCCTTTCCATCAGCCCTTCTAAAACGTGCATTTTTCTTCGAATAGACGTGATCCTCTGGGACGGAAGTCGCTTACATGAGGTTCAAGCTTCTTGGAATGACAAAAGGACCTGTCAGCATCCCCTCCCCCTCGATCTTTTCCCAACTTCCCTTTGCTCTTGATTCTTCCTGCTATGATCTGCTGTTTCTGGTTATCTGAGGCTTCCTGGATGTGCCTTGATACGTGCCAAGTGTTGAGCTAGGTAAGCCCTTCCTCCTTCTGCTACCCACCAACTTGGCAAGCACCCACCTTCCTGCAGGAAAAACAAGAAGCATCTCTCCTCCTTGTTTCCAAATTGGCTTCATCGTCTGTGTAAGCTCTGTGCTTGGTACAGACCTCTAGGGAAATGCTTTCCCATTTGTGTAGGTTATTTGTTTAATGCATGGTTTGCCTCAAGTGAGTTTCTTGAGGCCAGGGAGCTCCTGATGTGACTACGTCTTCACCTCCTTGCACTGTGCCTGGCACAGAGCAGGCACCTGACCGAAGCTCTATCGAACAGATGTGGGACTGATTAAATGGAAAAGTACCAGGACTCCGCCTTCAAGGCCATAGAGTGGGTCTCCAGGTCCTGGGTTGTAGGAAGTTGCGGCAATCAGGGGATGGGGCCATTTTGTGAGTTTTCATCTAGGCGACTTTTCCCATAGCAGCTGTCACCTGCTTCTCTTTTGAGCATCTTTGGGTTGGTGACATAAACAAGTAAGACATCAAACTTTTCGTTTCTACTTGTACCAAGAGCCTTAATTACTGGTCGCTCTCCTTCATTCCATGTCTAAGATCTGGCAAGGAGCATCTGCCTGGGATCTTGGAATTCCACACTCAGTCCAGTCCTCAGGGCCTCTGGGGCCTAACCATCAACCGCCCCTCTTCCAGCTGTCAGATGAGTGGGTAGCACTAGAAGCCTATGTGTCCCTGAGTTCACAGTGCACACTAGCACATATGGATATCAGCAAGCTTTCCCCAAAGTCCCTTGCAACTCCCACTACATTCTATGGTCCCTCATCTTTCTCTTTTTTCCTCCTCTTATATTTTGCTATTTATACAAAAGAGGGCGGCACAGAAAAAAAAAGGAGCTAGGAAAAGGCAGAGTGAGACAAAGAAAGAATATTACAAAGAGGGAATGAAGGGAGGAGCAGGAGAAAGAAGAGAAAGAGAGAAGAGGGGAGGAAGAAAGCGCGAGGAGAGCCTTAAGTAACCACACACAGGTCTGTGAAACGCATCTGAAGTATTTCCACTTAAGCAGCAGGGACGTTATGTCAGATACTAAATGTTTAATTGATCAGAGAATCCAACCATCGAACACAGCCCCTCTCTGTGACCTTTCGTGTAGCCTAAATGCAGGAGTTGCTATTTTTCTCCAGACGTTATCGAGCACAACCATCTGTTTTGGCCAGAGACTGCTCAAAAATATTTTTCCTCTAAGTAAGAGAGAGAGAGAGAGAGAGAGAGAGAGAGAGAGAGAGAGAGAGAACATATATCTGTAACAAAACCAAAATAGCCTTTATGACAACAATGGCTGACTTGGGGGATTTGCAGTGATTCTCCTTGCCCACTCCTGGCTGCCAGATGTGAGAGAGGCAGCGATTTCCTTCCATCCTCACCCACGACAGAGCCATTTCAGTCCATGCAGCACTGGGGCTCCAACCCTTTCTGGGCCCCACGCCATATCTATATTGCAGTGAGGCCTAGCCTTGCCTGAGGACCCCTGTGGAAGAGGCAAAGGCAAGAGCTATGTGGGAGTGGAGCTAGGAGGAAGGAAGGCATAGATTTGTTCCAAAAGTTCAGCCACTGTTGCTGATTAAAAGGCTGTTTCAGCTTGGGAATTCAGCCTTTACCATGAAAGGCAACGAGGGCAGACGAACAAGGGAGTTTAAGGGAAATGGCATAAGGTGAGTGATGTGGAGTGGGACCATATGAAGCCCTTTTCCCTGGTTGTGGCCTGTACAATTCCATCCTCCACCTCAGACCAGGATCTGGATGGCTCTAGACACATCACTTCCACCTCTTCCTCTATCTTTCTCTCTGCTAATTCTTTCTTTCTTTTCTTCCTCTTCCTTCTTTCCTTTTCTAACTTCTGATTTGCATCAGCAACAGGACCACAGTAAGGCAGTCAGAAGTCACCTCCTACAGGCATGCTAATTGAAGAGTCCAGAGATGGCAGCCCTGTCCCTGGGACAGTAGGAGACACAAGGACAACAAATGACACTAACCTGCTAGGTAAAAGTTAGAATTCTATACCTCCTCTTTGACTGTTGGAGAAACAAAAGGAAAGATTTCCCTTCGCCTTTTAAAGGTTTGCTGAAATACACTGGCAATAGGAAGACTAATAGGAGAAAAAAGTAAACAGATTTATTGCCATGCATAGGAAAAAAATCACAGCATAGAAGTCATACACAAATTATGACCAATAGGACCTTTAAATCAGCAAGGTGGCTCTTCCAGTCTTACCTAGGGCCACTTCTATGACTGAAATATGTGAAACTTTACTGAGATTAGATGGTTTCAGATGTTCTCCCTTACATATTGGGTCATGTCATTATCTCAGACTAAATGGACCAATGGGTGCCAAAATTATGGTACGTGTACACAATGGAGTACCACTCTTCCATGAAGACGGATTCATCTGAGGCTCTTGTAGGTAAATAGATGCAACTTGAGACTATCATGCTTAGCGACGTGAGTCAAACGCAGAAGGTTAAATATGGCATGGTTTCTCTGATGTGAGAAACCTAGAATATAGGCATTCTATAGAGCCAGATGGATGTCATAGTGGGTATTATGGTTTGGATCTGGAATATCCCTCAAAAGCCTCATATATTTGGATGTTCTGGATTGCCTATGCAAGCATGCACTGTTAAGAGATTGGGGCCTGGTCTGCAGTGGTGAGTTACGGTGTGTGGTGGATTACGGTGTGTGGTAGAAGACAGGTATGTGGCAGATTATAGATTACAGGTGTGTGGTGGATGACAGGTTACAGCTGTTTAGTGGGTTAGGGGCTTAAACCTGGAAGGGGTGGAATGCTGAGGCTGGACCCAGAAGAGGAGGATCTTCTGGGACAGGACCTAGAAGGGTATATGTCACTTCCTCCCTTCTTTCTGGGCACTTGGCCTCCTCTTTGCAGCGCTGTGAGGAGCTGCCTCCACTTCTGCCTCTGCCATGTGCTGCCACTTGTTGCAGGAAGCCCATGAATGGACTGTGATCTTCTGAAACTATAAGCGAAAATAAATCTTTCCTCCCTAAAGTTGTGGACATTAGGTATTCTGTCCCAGAAATGAGAAAGTGACTAATACGGAAATCGGTATCAAGAGTGAAGTCATTACTGTAACTTTACCTGACCTTGTGGTTTGAAAGCCTTTGGAACTGGTTTGCAGGAGGAGTTTAGAAAGGTTTAAGGATGCTGGCTGGATAAGCCTTGGAGTGACCTGAGCCAATTTTGATGAGAGATTCTGGTTAGAGCTCAGAAGACCAGAATGCTAGTAGAAGTGCGGACTGGAAAAGCCAGACCAAGAAGTTTCAGAGGAGAAGGAGAACCGTATTGGCAAGTGGTCTAAAAACCATGCATGCTATTCTCTAAATACAGGCAGAAAGTTTGTTGCCATTTTACCCTTGTCTGGAGACTTTGCCCGAAACCGGGATGAAGGGCAGCGGACTACTTGATCTGGTGGAGGAAATCTCAAGGCAACCCAATGTCCAGCTGTTACTTGGGTACTGTTTGTGGCTTATAGCCAACTCTATGGACAAAGGCAGAAGAAAAGGGCAGAGAAAACAGGCATAAAATGTTCCCAGTGCCAGACCAAAATGGCCTGCGATGGTGAGGACAAGGGGTACAGGGCAGTTAAAGTGACTGGCATTTAGAAGAAGCCAAAGGCTGGAGGACTGGCACAGCAGTTGAAGCATTCGCCTACCAAGCACCAGGCCCTGAGTTTCATTCCCCACCACTACATAAGCCAGGCATGGTGGTGCGCACCTATAATCCCAGGGCTTGGGAGGCTGAGGCAGATGGATTGCTGTGAGTCAAAGGCTAGTCTGGGCAACTTAGAGAGTATGGTGAGTTCAGGACCAGCCTGGGCTGTAGAGTGAGACCCTGTCTCAAAAAAAAAAAAAAAAAAAAATACAGCACCAAGTACTTGCAATCAGGACTATAACAATATAACAAACAGGCATTCTTTACCAATTAAATGGTGGGAAGGTAAAGGATTTTGCTTTGAGAACTGTACCCAGGGCATCCTGTAGTGCCAAAGAGAAAGCCACCTGGAGTTCAACCATCCAAGAACACAGAAGCTTCCAGAGCAATTGTTCAAGGGGTCCAGGCTACTGTTCAAGCAAGGGTTCATGGAGGAGTCCACTCAGATTTCAGAGGAAGGCCTTGGAGGCCAGGCAGTGCGCCCCTGGGAGAGCAGTGTAAAAGTTGTGGAGGAGAAGCCTAGGGTGCAGTGCAGATGCAGCAAAGCTGGAGAAGTCAGGAGCGTGGTTCATTCCCTGAGGAAGGTTGTAGGCTGTGGGCAAGGACATCCCAAAAGAGAGAAGATGGAAGTTACAGCCAGTGGAGACGCTGTAGGGGCAGAGCCACCCAAGCTCGTTGGAGTACACATCCGCCTACAATTTATCCCTAGTGGTGGGCGCGGAGCTGCTGGGTTTAGAACTTCTTTTGGTCCAATTGCCTTCTATTCCTCCCTGTAGAATGAGAATGGTTACCCCCTGCCATTGTATGTTAGAGGCATTTAACTTTTCTTTGCTTTTCACAGGAGCTCACAGCTGAAAATTTGCCTCATGTCTCAGAGGAGACTGTGGCCTTAGACCTTTTTAGACCTTGAAAAATAAAAAAACAGTGCTGGAACTGTAAGGACTTTGGCAACTCTTTGGGAAGGACTAAATGCATTTTGCATGAGGAGACGGACATGAGTCTTTGGAGGCCAAGGCAGAATATTGTGGTTTAGATCTGGAATGTCCCCCAAAGCCTCATGTATTTGGATGTTACAGATTGTCTATACAACCATATGCTGTTAGAAGATTGGTACTTAGACTGGAGGGGTGGATTATGGGCATGTGGTAGATTATAAATGTGTGGTAGAAGACAGGTGTGCGGATTAGACTACAGGTATGTGATGGATTATAGGTTACAGGTGTGTAGCGGGTTAGGGGCTTAAAGCTGGAAGGGATGGAACAATGGGGCTCGACCCAGAAGAGAAAGACCACTGGGACAGGACGTGGAAGGGTATGATGTGACACTTCTTCCCTTCTCTCTGGGGACTTGGCTTCCTGTTTGCAGTGCTGTGAGAAACTACTCCCAGCTCTGCCTCTACCATGCACTTCCACTGTTGGCAGCTACCCACAAATAGACTGTGATCTTCTGAAACCGTAATCTAAAATAGGCTTTTCCTCTCCAAATTTGTGCACATTGGGTATTCTGACACAGCAACAAAAAAGTAAGACAGTTGGAGTTAGGGGGGAAGGGAGGGCACGCGAGGGCCAAAAGGGGAGGGCAAGAGATTGTAATGTCAATACGATACGTATGTGCACAAAGTACTCAGGCTCAATGTAATCATTGTGTATTACATATACGTTAATAAAAAGGGAGAAAAAATAGCTGAATCTACTGATGGCTTGGGTTCCTTAAGCGGCCTAAGACTGCGTACGAGAGCAAGCCCCTCTACACTAGCCCTGGGTTGTGACTCATTGGAGGATATTGAAGTAATAATCTCTCATAATATCCAAACAGAATTTATAATATTTTAAGACATCTACTATCCTCTACCCCACCACCACTCCCAAATCTACTCTACCTACAATCTTTCTAATCTCAGGAGAAAGTCATTTAAGCCTTTCAGTTGCTAAAGCCAAAAGCTTCTCAGGCATTCTTAAACTTTTCTCTCCCCCCCCCCTATTTTATTGATATGTATATGTGCAAAATTCAAGGCTTACAGTGAGGTTGGGCATTTTGTGCACATTCATATTTTGTCAAGGTGACAAGGGCTTTTCTCTTGTTTTTCCATTTTTTGTTAAATTCGTCATCAAACCCTATGGGCTCTTTCTTAAAAAGAAACATATCCTGAATCCAGTCACCTGTCACTACCCCTTTGTGGCTACCTACTTGTTATGATATGGATCTGGAATGTCCACCCAAAGCCTCATGTATTTGAATGTTGTGGAATACCTTTGGATTCTCTGTGCTGTTAAAAGGTGGGTGTCTTGTCAGAAGGGGTGGATCACTGGGCTTGACCTGGAAGATCAATAGGACATGACCTGGAAGGATACACGCTAGCCCCACCCTTCCTCTGGCCTTCCACCACTATGGAACTTCCCACCCTACCAAACCGCGAGCAGCTTTTCCCAGCTACGCCTTTGCCTTGTGCTTCCATGGTTGCTGAGTACTGGGCTGAGCCCCTCTGAAACTGTGAGCAGAAACAAACGTTTCCTCCTTTAAACTGTGGGTGTCAGGCATTGTCTCAGCAACCAGAAAATAACTAACACACCAGTCCAAGCAACCACCATCTTTCATCAGGATCATCGCTATAAACTTCAACTCATTTCCTCAATTCCATTTTTGCCCCCACAGCCTGTTATCAATACAGCAGTAAGAGCAGTTTTACGAAATATTATTCAGATTCTACCACTCCTGTCCATAAAACTCTCCAAAGGTTTAATGTCCAGCAAGTTCCTACAGGCCGGCACTCCCTGCTGCTACCTTCCCCTCTGGCACACAGGTACATCATCTTCTGGCTTCATCTCCTACTGTTCTCCCTCTCTCCCTGAGCACGAGCCTCACCTGGACTGAGCTGGGTGTTGCTCAGTCCCATCTGGCACACTCCTAGCGGACCTTGTCTCAAGCACCCACAAGCCTGGCTCCCTCATCTCTTTCCAGTCCACATTGAAAGGTCACTAGATTTCAGTTTGTTGTGTAGAAATAGATAAACTCGTACAACCACGTAAAATCTGAGACGCCTCGGGAGCATTCAATTAAGATGTCAAGGAGGCAGTTGGATGGCTGAGTTCAGAATCCAGGGAAGATACCAGGCTGATGTGGCATAGTGGGAGTCATCGGCATACGGATGACGGCTAAAGGCATGAGTCTGACAAAAGTAACAAAGCACCATTTCCTTTACCAGGAATTTTTTTCCGTGAGTATAGGCAGAGAAAAGGACCTAAGGGTGGAGTCCTGGGACATCGTAATACTTGAGTGAAAAGAAGAATCTGCAAATGTAATAATAATAAAAATAAGTACCATGCAATGCAATAGGAGAAAAATCAAGCATGTCTGGTTACAAAGCACCGAATGTCTTCTGGGAGAAAGAAGGAATTAGTTGTGTTCAATATTGCTTACTAATCAAATAAGACGAGGACCGGGAATTGATCATTGCATTTAGCCGATGGATGCCTTTGGTTGTCTTGAGAGGAGCAGTTGGGAGCCTGCGTAGGAGGAGTTAAATAGAATGGAAGAAAGTGGGCTTGGAGTCAGGCTCTAGACAACACTGTTGAGGGATGCTGGTACAGAATAAAACAGAGAAAGGGGTCCGCCGTGGTCAAAGCCATGCAGTTAAGAGAACGTTATTAAGGTTGAAAGCATGTTGTTTTTGGTTGGGAAGGATCTAGCAGACAGAGGGAAATAAAGTGATGCCGGGAGATTTGCAGGATGACAGCCCTGAGCAGACGAGGGACCCTGGTAAAAATGGAGACACTGGCCTTAGCTGGGTGCAAGGCTGGGTCACATACAACATGGGAGAAAAAGGAAAATGTGTGTGAACGTAAGTTGGTGGGGAGATGCAGGCAGAAGGAAATGGATTTTCTCTGCCTATAATTTTCTGAGCAAGGACATTGCCTGAGCTTGAGGGTGAGTGAGGGTATATTGGAAGGTGAAGGGGAAAAGGAGATATTAAATTCCAGCCCAGAAATGAACAGTATTCATGGTTATTATATCCTGTAGGAGGCAACAGTTCCCATATCAGTCTTTAACATCCAAGAGCTCAAGACTACTGCACTAATGGGTCCAGGTTTAATAGTCTACGATATAGATTGACTGTGGCTAGCACTATCATGAGTTCTTAAGTCCTCTTTGACTCACAATCTAGTTTTGTTTAGATATGTGATAGCCATGAACCTAGGGACATCTGCGCCATTTTCCTGACCAAAGCTTTTATTTTGATTAGTGTGGGCTCATTGTGGGACTGTTATTGCCTTTACCAGGGATTTTTTTCAGGCACAATGTGAGTTCCAGTTATGACCAGTGATAGGGTAGCAAGCTGCTGGTAGTCTTTTGTTAAGTATTGTCCTTTATGACAAAAAAAGACTCACGCAAGGACAATTTTCTTTACTCTGCTTCTCACTGTTGTATGTTGTCTTAGGTTTGCTGATGTTGTTCGGACACATTACCCGACATCCGCAACTTAAGAGGAGAAAGGTTTATTTTAGCTCACAGTTTCAGAAGGCCTCAGTCTGTTCATAAGCAGCTGGGCGGTGGTGGAAGCACCTGGTAGAGACCTCGCCAGAGAAAAACTGGTTACGGCGTGATAAGCAGGGAGCGGATTGAGAAAGGATGGAGCCAGCATGTATCCTTCCAGGTCATATCCCAGAGATCCATCTCTTCCGGGTCACGTCCCAGTGATCCACCCCTTCCAACCAGCCCCCACCTCTTAACATAGGCAATCCACACCATCCATAGGTATTCTACAACATCCAAATACATGAGGCTTTTGGGGGACATTCTGTATCCAAACCAAAAGATATGTCTATGTAGAAATCAGGTCTGCAGCCATCACAGTGTGGCCACAACAAATGCTAGCCACAGGCTGAAAAGGCAGTCTTCGGAGATATCACCAAATCTGGGACTCAAACCTGGAGCCTCCTGCTGCCAGACCCCTTTCAAAACACTGGTATTATTTTTTTTTTCTTCATTAGCTATGCCCTTTGGTGTTGCTTCATACATGATTTGCAGTTGAAAGAATTGTGATACACAGAACATAAGCAAAATAAAAGCAAACTTTAACTTTGCATTCCTGAGGACACAAATTCAATTCAATGCAATAAAAATAAAATGAGAAGAATGTGCCAGACATAGTATTAGACACAGATGAATAAAGCTCTCATACCATGAATATCCTATAACGAACATATATATGTGTGTTTGTATTATAGACTGGGATAATAACATAGAGAAATTTCTATTCTCTAAAATAGAGCAACATCATTCTAAGAAGCAGAATATATTAAGTGCCTGAAAGGGGTATAGGAGGTCAAATAAAATAGGAATGACATCAATTTTGGGAAATTTGAGTAGTGTCAATCAAGGGGATAGGAGCTAGAAAAGAAGGAATGGTAATAATAGACTCAGGGGCCAGGAAGTAGCCTGGCTTGGAAATTCAGGTGCTAAGTTCAGTTAGGCAGGCTCACAGACTGTGTGCAGCTGGGGAAAAATTATGCAGCAGAGCTACACAGGGTCAAGAGTATAGAGGCCCTCTAGATTAGGGTAAGAAATCAGGGTTTGCTTAGGTTGGAAATGTTGGCCACTGGAGATTTTCTTTTAATGGGCAAGTAATATGATCAAAGCTGAGTGTGGGAAGACTCAGATTTGACAGGGGAATGGAGGGCAATTCTTTTTTATCCAACAATAACTAATTGTTTTAGACATTCACCACACCCTCAGTATACACACATGTCTAATCTAGATACACTGAAAGCCGTGGTAATAACAACAAGAGAGGACTGCATCCTCAGACCCAATTGACGGGAGGAAGCATCAAACGTGAAGCATCTGCCTTGTCGTCGTACAAAATTCTCCAACTCTCTTCTCTGGATCCTGCCAACTTCTTTTGAGTTTCCTGTATCTGCAGACAGCCTTATTCCAATTAAAATCTGCCCCCAGTACCCAAGTTTGCAGCAGGACAGTGGTTCTCTGTTCTCTGGGCTCAAACATTTTATACCATGGAGATCCTCCAATCAGTCAGGGTACACACTTTACAGAATACCATGAAAAATTGATAGATTTAAGCCCCCAAAATACAGCCCGTGAATTAGCACAAAATTACATATTTAGTACCTTTATGCTAAAGTTGCTTAAAAAATGTTCAATTTAATTAAATTTACAGACACTAACACACAATATAAAGCCACAACCATAAGCCCAAACACCTGTCCGTAGAAAAAACAATCTGTCAAACTAAGCACCGTCAGCTCATCTAGTTCCATTAATATTCATTTGCTGCTTGCTAATTCTTTCTGTCATCTGCTAGCACTGGCCAGTGGACAAGCAATAACAGGTGCCAACAATTTAATAAAAATGTAGAGGGGGAAGAGGGAAAAGCTGAAGAAATTCTCTCCATTAACTTAATTTTTCTGGGAATTCATATATTTTTTACTCATTCAACAGAGATCGATTGAGCAGTTATTGTGTGCCAGGCGCCACGCCAAGATGTAGCCCTCACTTCCAGAAGATGTCCAGGAGGAGAGACGGAGGCTGAAAGGCTAACCAAACCGCAGAAGTGTGTGCGTATCACCCCGGAAGTGTGGCAAGGCCTGAGCAACCTGCGGTGTGGGCTTAGAGGGCTTCGTAAGGGTGACAGGTGGGAGTTTTCTTTCTTTCTTTCTTTCTTTCTTTCTTTCTTTCTTTCTTTCTTTCTTTCTTCCTTTCTTTCTTTCTTTTTTCTGTTTTGTGTTTTGAGATAGGGTCTTGCTCAGTAGGCCAAGCTGGTTCTGATATTATGTAGCCCAGGCTGACCTCAAACTCACGGCCATCCTCCTGCCTCAGCCTCTGAGTGCTGGAATCACAGGTGTGCACCGCCACACCCAGCTATTATGTGCTGATGGCAGATCTAACCAGGGCCTCCTGCCACCCCAGCAAATGCTCTAATCACTGAGCTACATCCCCAGCTGAGCAGAGGTCTGAAAGCTGGACACCGGTTGTCTAATCCAGTGCTTCTGTGACTGAGGGATTTGGTAGCCCTGGGCGTGCTTATGGAATGGGGGAAGGGTGTCTAAATGACACTTCCCTATTTTATAAAATTCAGTTCATTCAAATGATCCTCTACTATGACAATTTTGTAGAAGAAAGGATATTTCCTTATTGGCAAAAGACAAAAGGATAATAAGTTTAAGGTTCTCATTGGCATTGATTATGATTCTGAAATCAGGCAACGCTTTATTCCATAACATTAAAGAAGTATTCTAATGGGCTGAGCAGAGAAGTTTGCTCTTCTGGACTGAAGAAGCCTGAAGAAATCAGAAACAGAGCAAAAGGGAGGCTGGCCATTTCAAGTGACTTTTCTTGTAAGGCAGGACAGTGAGACAAAGCAATGGAAAAGGGGCTGGTTAACTTCAGGCTCCTTTTTGGGAAAGGATTAAAACAGGAAACTCCATCATCATGCTGACTGACTTTGGCCTTTTTAGGATATTTGGCGAGTAAGTCTTTCTTCTGATTTCTGACAAGGTCAGCTAAACAGCTTAGTTTTAGTTTGGTGCCCTGGAACTCTAGTCCAAGTGATACCATGTTTCTTTCTAGCCTGATCTGTTTAGGTCTAGTGCAGAAGCCTAGAGCACTGGCCTCCTGTAATATTTTTATTTAGACAGTACCAAAAAAGCAAAAAGAAGGCCACAGTTTCAGGTAAAAAGAACTGTGCATGAACTGGTACAGATGGAGCTCCGATAAACAAATCACATTGGCCTTATTTGTCTCGTTCTGCTGCAGATGACTGAAAACATGAACCACAGAGCTGTGGTTGGAAAAGAAGCTAAGGCAGGTGCCACCAGCGGAAGAAAGGAACATGGACAGAGGTCCTGAGGCACCTAGGGTGGCGGCGGCGGTGGCTTCTCCTCCTCCTCCTCCTCCTCTTCCTCCTCCTCCTTTTTCTTCTTCTTCTTCGACCAGATCTCGCTCTGTAGTCCAGTCTGGTCCTGAACTCACTATGTAGTCCAGTTGGCCTTGGCCTCAAACACACAGCAGTCCTCCCGCCTCAGTGGGATTACAGGTATGCGCCACCAAGGCCTTGCACTTTCTAGGCAAACGCTCTGCCCACTGTGCTGCTCCTCCTGCCCTTCATCTTTTTTGCCCGTGACACTTAGTTTCTACGGAACGTCAGTGTGGGAGGGAGTGTCCTGGAGGTGGGGAGGAGGGTGAGCACAACTTTGTATATAAAAGTTAAAAATTATATCTCATGACTGCATTGGCATAATGAAGAATATAATCTTCAACTCCAAAAATTTGTTACATTTCTTCTGACATGACGAGAAGTTAAGACTCCTTTGTGGGCCCTCAAAGTGCTGAGACTCTATAACTCCTTGCTTTCTGTGCCTAATGGGTAACTCAGGCCTGATCATCATTTTTTATTTTTTTATTTTATTTATTTCTTTTTTTCCGACAAAGTCTCACTCACTCTGTAGTCTAGGCTGGTCCTGAACTCACTATAGAGCCCATTCTGGCCTTGAACTCACTGCAATCTTCCTGCCTCAGGCTCCGGAGTGCTGGGATTATAGGTGTGTGCCACCACACCCAGCTTTATGTGGTACTTGGGAATTGAACTCAGGACCTTGAGCTTGCTAGACAAACACTTTGACCTCTGTGCTATTCCACCAGCCCAGATCATCTGTATTTTAAATAGCATCTGATGGGTTGGAGTGGAGTTTTAGAGTGTTTCTAGTGTTTTCGTATACAACAGTTTTCTCACCTGAGTGGCCTTTGGCGAAGTCTGGCCCTGTGTGGGGATGGAGCAGGGACGTGCTAGAGGAAAGCTGAGGAATGAAACCATGACATGGCCAAATATCACAGAGTCCCATGAATCCGGACGTGAGCACAGCCAGGATCAGTCTTCCACAAGGCAGAGGGCTCCTTGCCAGTGGCTGATGGGACAGGCTGCCCGCTGGTGGGACAGGCTGCCTGCTTCTGGCCTCAGGGACTGGAAGCAGCCGGACCTGCCGTCTACAAACTCTGCCAGATGGTCTTGCATTCTGGACCTGGCCTGATCTGCATTTTATCACACACGGCCAGACTAGGCTTTTCATAACCCAGAGCCCCTCCCCCATCAAGACCCTGTCCCAAATAAGCCTCCACTGGGGCTTGATAAACTAAGAACAAATTTCTTATCTGTCAGTCTTTATCCATGCCTCAAGTATGTGCATATGGCGTGTAGATCATGTACACGATGAAGGTGACTTGACCTCTTGGTTCTACTGAAAGGAAGTCTTATCTAGGATACACAGGCTGGAGGGCAGGAGCCAAGGTCATTTAAATTCTCAGGGCATTTGAGATTGTTGGTGGTAAGAGAAAAAAAAGGGCAGAAAAGTAGAATGGGAATGTAGGTCGGTAGGAAGGAGCAGAGAGTAGCTAGATATGGAGGGAGAAAAAAAGAGAGAAGGGAGGTAGAGGGGGAGGAGGAGGTGAGAAAGGCATGGCAGGAACCCATAACAGGATGTCTGTTCATCTTTTTGAAGAAGAGGTGTATCCTTGCAAGTATGTGGGCTCCCGTGTGTTGCCCATAGTGCCCCAATTTAGCCTAGGTAGGAATCTAAAGACAATTGCTTAACAATAACAACTGAGAGAATCAAAAGGGACAAAATGTGAACCTCTCACTGGAATAGCGTTTAAACGCACAACTTGTAAATGCCTTACTGGTACAGTGCCTAAATGAGCCAATACTGCCTTTATGTTCTCTGCTAAAGCCTCTCCCCCACTATCATACAACTTCTTAGAATGAAAAATTTCAAAGCTACAGAAAACTTAAAACAATAGTGTCTCTTCTTAAGACTCACTAATGTTTGACCACCATATTAGCTACTTCTCTATCACTGGGACAAAATATTCAACACCCACAACTTAAGAGAAGAAGGGTTTATTTTGTATCACAATTTCAACTGGGTCAGTCCATGGTTGGCTATCTTGAAGAAAGAAGCGTCGTAGCAGAACACAAGGGTGCAGAAAATGCTCCCCACATGGTGGCCAGGTAGCAGGCAGGGATGAGAATACATCCTTTCAGGTTTCGGGTTTCAGGCTGCAGTCTTTCTAAGTAGGCTTATCTCCTAACCACACATTTGGCTACTGAGCTCATCAGCACTATGGAGCCTGAGGCAGGATATGGACACCCTAGGATCCAATCACCTTCCAAACATGTGAGACTTTTGGTAGAAGTTTTAGATCCAAACCCTGGCTTCCCAAAGACTCATGGCCATTGCATTATGGGAAATACATTTAGTCTATCTCTAAGAGTTGCCAAAGTATTAACAATCCCAGCATTGCTGAAAAGTCCAAAGTCTCCTCTGAGACTCAAGGCAAATTATTAGCTGTGATTGCCTACAAGTATCAGAAAGCAAGTAAAAATCTTTCCCTAAAGGGAGAAGTAGGTGGACAGAAAAATGGAACCAAGCAAGACCAAAAGCCAGCGGGGAAAGCAATACATCTTACAGTTCCATGTCCAGCATCTGGGGCACATGACAGTGAGACATGCGATCCACACAGCTTGGGCAGACTGACCTCTATGGCTTTGGCAGTTGCAGCCCATGTGGCCACTCTTTTGAGTGGGCTCTGATCACTGCTCGTAGCTCTTCAGCAGACTTTCCTGGCATCTCCAGCTTCCTGAGGTCTCCGGCACCTTCGGCTTCATTCTCAGAGCCTCAAGCATCTCACAGAAGAAAAGACCCCAGGAGCTTCTGGCCTGACTTGCCTCGCCTCCCAGGCCCTCTTGTACAATTTGGGTGAACCTCTCATGACCACGTAATTCTTGTATTCTGCATGCCTGAAGACCAAAACCAACCGGATGATGCCAAAGCTTGGTGGTAGCCTGGCTCTCCTGGATCATGGTTAGCTACAGTGGCCTCTGAGTGCTTTGATGACTAAACTCAGGAAAGCATTTTCCCACGTGCTCCTGAATGAGCAGAGAATCCTGGGACTCTCTTCTTAAAGGAAACTCTTTGAGAAAAACTTGCCTTCTAATACCCTTGTGTTTGTAAGGGGTGGGTCTGGCCATTAGCTGAGATGCTCTCACTTTGCCTTGTTGCAAAGTTCCTGGCTTATTTTTCATGCCAATCTTTTCAGCAAACACTGACTGCTGGATCCCATCTTTTCACACGCCTCCTTTCTGGCTAAGTTTAAGTTTCTCAAATTTTTCTTCTCTGACTTTTATCCTGTCTTCTCACCATTAGTATCACTGGAGGCAGCCTGCTGTGTCTATATCATAGTCTGAAGATTGATCAACTTTGAATTTTTCTCTGCCAGATTAATTAATCCATCCCCTTTAACCTCAGTCTCCTGCAAAGTCTCAGGACACAGGAACAGGTATATGGGTTTTCTGCCAGAGTGCAACGCAAATGCCTTCTAGTTTAACTGGAAATGGAGCCCTGTTCCCAGCCTAAACTTCGCAAGCCTGGCCTTTCCTACCCACATTCTTATCAATATTCTGGTTGTCTGGGCTCAGATCAGTATTTCCCATCAAGCACCACTAACAACATTCTAAGGTTTTTCAGCTTGCATCTCTAAACGTTTCCAAATTCATACTGCAAACCGGTTCCAAAAGCTTCTGCACCATACAGTATGGTACACTTGTAGCAACAACCCCACTCTTGGTATCGATTTTCTGTATTACCTTCTTTCTTATTGATGGAGCAAAATACCTGACGCCCGCTGCTTAAAGAGGAAGTTCACTTCAGATCACGGCAGGCTTAGTCCCGAGCTGGTTTTTCCTAAGGCAGAAGCATCATGGCAGAACAGTGTAACTGAGGAGAACTGCTCGCTGCACAGTGGCCAGAGAGTGAAGGGAGGAGACAGGGGCCAAGGTAACCCACCTTTTCTGACCAAGACCCATCCGCAAATAGTATATTCACCTACAAATTCATAATAAATAAGGCCACTGAGGAATATAGCACCCCTACAACCAAGTCACGTTCAAAGAGTCCCACCTCGGAAGATAAGACTTTTGGAGGCCATTTCCTTTCCTGTGTGTGTGTGTGTGGTACACCCATAATATGAGTGTAAGCATTTCTGTGTATGTATTCACACACAGATATATTTATTTATTTATTTATTTTTTGCTAAACTATTTCAAAGTAAGTTATGGACACCATGTTACTTCACTTTGTAGCTGTTAAGAATAAGGACATACCCATACAAAAGAAACAACATTAAACCACTAGTATTTTTTAACATATAGTCCAACTATCTAAAATGCATTTCATAGGATTTTTATAACCTGGAATCCAAACAACTTCACTTACTGCAATTTGGTTATTACACCTCCTTTTTTCTATTTTAATCTGGGAGGATCTCTGTCCTTTTGCTCACTTTGTCTTGTTAATGATGCTGGTGGCTTTATTGAGCGTTCACTGTTTGCTGCGCTGAGTGGCCTACTAGTTGGATTTGGCTAGTCGTTTTCTCATAGTGACAAGCAGCCTACGTATTTGAGGCTAGCACACTATCTAGGTGGGCTGAGGGTATAGTTCAAAGAGAAAGCCCAGGTCGAGCATGCAGGAGACCCTAGGTTCCACCCTCAGTGCCAAGTAAAACCAGAGCCACAATAAACCACCCAGGTGGCACTGAGTCGTGAGACTTCCTACTACGCATATTGCATATCGAGAAGCACTATGAGTGTTAAGGTCTTTTTTCTTTCTTTCTTTTTGTATGCAAGCGTCATGCACTTTTCCTATAAAACAATTCCTCTCCCTCCCACGGTCTCATCGCAAACCCTGCTGCCGAGGAGCGTGAGGTAGAGCTCAGCCCATCATCGGAGAGGCTCCTCCTGTGGCCTGAAGACTGTGGTGGTAGTCATTAACAATCATAACATTGCCTGATGTTTTTGTAGCATTTTACAGTTTGCAGAGCATTTTCACACATGCTGTGTGTCTTTATTTGCTCCTGATTTCCTTTCCATTGTGTGAGGAGTGAGTCTGCTTCATCCATTCACTCACGCACCCACCCGTTCACCCTGACCCTGTGCCATCCAAGGGGTGGGCACGAAACAGGGGCCTCCACAGGGGCTGAGGGCGGCAAGCTTTCCCAGACGTGGACACACTCTGGTGTGAGGATGGAAGAGCCGAGCCTCCAGCCGGCCCTCTTTGCTCACAAGAAAAAAAGCTTTCATTTTTTAAGCACCATGAGCTGGGTTTTCTGTTACCTGCCGCCAAATGCATCCCACCTGATGCGCCCCATGTCCACACATTGAGACATTGTGAGGGAATTAAGACGAGAGAGGGAGGGAAGACCCCAGAAGTAAAGTGCTTTTGCCACGTGACACTCAGCTAGTGAGTGTGCAAGGTGGCTCTTGATCCTCGGTGCTGGATTCCAAGTCCCTCGTGGAAGAGACAGGAAAGCCCTTCGAATCAGCGCCCCCCCACACCCCCCAGAACTCCTGGGCTCTTCTATACACACAGCAGAGACGGCCACACAGAGGGGAGACACTACCTGAGTGATGCTTGGATAGTACGAGTGCTGGTCACTTTCCCCAGCGGCCCATGCGATGGGAGTTTCAGACACAACGCAATTTCATTCAGTTCACCTCTATTCGCGAGGATGGGCAGTGGGACGCCCAGTCGATCAACCCAAACAGATGATCATTCGGCCTGAAGGCCACAGAATGCCCCGTGAATATTTCCTGGTAAGGTCTGATGCAATGACCAAGTTTTGGAGGGACTGGCTGAATGTGTCATAGACCGAATGTCTCAGGGAGCAAGAGTTGTCGGGGTTGCAGACCAAGAGTAGTCTCCTAAGCAGAGAGCAAGGTGCACCAGCTTGCTGCGAATGGGAATCCTGGGGCGATTAGGGTGAGCCATTTGCAGACCCATGACGAAGGTGAGTTGACCGTTTCGGGGCCGCATACAGGTGGGAGGCTGAGCACTGCCACCCTCAGTTAAGGCTGTGAGATGGTGCCACGGGGTTCCCTCAGGCAGGGCAGGGCCCAGAGTCAGAAATCCTTAAAGCACAACTTCAGGGTTTAAGATGAGGCATCGTGTATATCTATACATAGATCAACACAAAGGTCAGGAATTCTGAAACCTTGATTGCTAATTGTTCCATTTCATCTTACATCATTTTTTTTTAGAGAACGCTGATGCAGATCGTATTTGCCCTGTGTGTGTGTGTGTGTGTGTGCGTGTGTGCGTGTGTGTGCGTGTGTGTGTGTGTGTGTGTAGGGAAGGCAATGAGATGGGGAAAATGTGGCATTTTTGCCAGCATTTGCCTTTTTTTTTTAGTCTTTTTTTTTTCTTGCTATTCTCCACCCCTACAATAAGCTAAGCCAGTGTAAGTTACAATTTATTAGCTGGTTGCTATGGGTTACATCAGCGCGCCACAGATATTCCCTTCAGAAATAGTAACATTTAATGTAATGTAAAACAGAACTACTGTATCACCAGTTGGCTGGCTTCTGCTGGCTTGCAATATTATATCCTTCCCTGCTGAGATGGAAGCCTCAGGAAATTAGCTGGTCCCATTATTTTATTATGATGATGGGTGTCTACCACCCCCTGATTCCTGAGAAGGAGAGCTTGCAAACCCAGGGTGTCTGCGGCTCTGGGGTGCGGACCTGCAGCGCCTCCCGGAGCCGGACACTGGCTGTTTGTTTCATCTGCGGTTCATTATGGAAGGCTGTCTTCTCAAAGCCGAGGCCCTGTGGGCCTGAGGCCACTTACCATTCCAGGGAGGCTAGTCTTAAATACCGATGACGTTCATGTATTTTTGCCGTATGAGTAATATTTGTGACTGGTAGATTTGAGGGCTGGTAAATTTTTAGGATACTAGTTAGCGGTAAAGGTGATTTAAAAGGGAACAGATAGGAGACGGTGGCCCTGAGCGTGGCCCTCTGAGTAGGAATAGAGCCGGGAGAGGAGAAACCGACTGGTACTCCTCAGGCGATTGCCCGCACTGTCTCCTCCCTACCCACTCCCTTCGTCACCCACTCCCCTTGCCAGTACCCCGCCAAGAACACACCTTGTCTTGCCTACTCGCTCCCTCCGTCCTCCCTCCTGTCCACAGAGGTGTGCTTTCTTTTACAGGTAGGTCTCCGGGTCAGCCTACCTGCAGGCACATCTCAGACGCAATCAGTGAAGGAGTGCTGGGCTCAGAGAAACAATACAGGCTCCCAAAGCAGACCGCCTCGGAGCCAGGCCTGGACCTGCCACTTTCTGGCTGTGTGAAGGCGGAACAGTCACTTAGCGTTTTTGGAGCCTCAGTTTCCATATTACGAGTGGTGTAACGGTGTTTCTCATGCAGGATATTGTCAGGGGTGGGAGGAGGAGGCCTGTGAGGTCGTGTAGCACAGGGGCTTGGGCACCCCAGGTGGCCCTGCCCGCTCTGGGACAGGGGTGCTGCTGTCCCTCTGTCCAAGGAAGGCTCGGTCACCTTGTGCTCTTGGAAAGTCCTTGTTGCTTGCTCTCGACTCGACTCAGACGCAATCTCCCGTACAAAGCAGCTCGGTCACCCTCCTGCCCACCCTCTGTTGGGCCTGCATTTCTGTGGCTCTTGGTGGCGGCCACTCTCCTCACAGACCCCCTGCGGCAGCACATTGCTCTGCGTGGTCTCTGCGCAGCGTCTTCCCCTTCCTGGACGCGTGGCTTTTCAGGCTGGGACACTGTGGTCAACCTGTCTTCCCAGCATCCTGAGCGTGCAGTGCAGACAGTTTTTCAGTGAATCCTGTCGGACTTGGGAGTGAAGCAAGGAAGAAACTCGCCGAGTTACCTGACATGATACCTAGAGGATAAAAGCCAGCGCTCCAATCTTCAGACCAGTGGTGGCCACTGGGGGACAGTGTGTGCCGTTTCTTTCTACTGCTCAGATATCTTTGACTGTCACGTAAGGTGCAACATGTAATGGCTTTACAACAAGGGCGTGTATTGTGCTGCGTAACAAGCAAGCCAGAGGGATGGAGCTCCAGAGCGGGTTAATTTAGTAACCTCATAAAAGACTCGGTTTATTCAAACTTTCTGTCCCACTGTCTCTGCCAACCTGAGTTCTCCCTCCTGATAACTCCTCGGGGTGATGCAACAGGCACCGTGGTGCTGTGTAACGCATCCATGTCAAACGGCAGTGGCAGCTGCCCTTCTTATGAAGGGGACCCCTCTTTTAGAAGCCCCACCCCGCCAGTAGACTTCTGCTCATGCTTTTGACCAGAATTAAGCCCCTGCTTCTTCCTGAAGCCAGTTATCAGTACCAGGAGAGGGACTGCTATGCACAGCTCAGTGGGACACATGTCACGAGTGGGACACGTCACAGAGACACACTGGGGTTCCAGAGGAAGGCAGGAGCTACAGGGCAAAGTTATTCTGCATAAGCACCTCACGGCTTGTCACTGCGGGTGTTCATTCACTGAGCGTTCACTCTGCAGATGCTGGTTCAACAGACACGGTGCGCTGGCCTTGTGCTGGAAGCTGATGCCAGCGGCCACACCGGGACAAGGCTCTTCCTCTACAGGAGCCGTCTTTCCAACAGGGAGTGGGGCCGCGGAGATGTAAGCAAATACATAGGGTAGTTCTAGGTCGTGCCACAGGTTGGATCTGCAATGTTATGCACGTGTGAAAGGCTGGAACTCCTGCTTGGCCGCTGGGAGTGGGTGGGGAAGGCGTTAAGAGGTGGCGTCCGTGGGAGGCTTGGGGCCCTGAGGGCATCTCCTCAAAGGAGACTGGGCGAGCTGGTCTCTTCCACGGTCTCTCCACCGGGGAGCAGTTTCTCCACAGGCCCTCTCCCGTGACATGCAGGCCCGAAGCCACTGGGCCCATCCGTCATGGACTGAAACTGTGAGCCAACATAGACCCTTCCTCTTTGAAAGGTGACTGTCTCCAGTGTTTTGTCACACTATCAGGAGGCTGATAAACACCATGGCTGTGGAAAAGGAGACCCACTGTGCTTTTACTACTCTAGAGATAGGGAGGGAGAGGTGACATCTGATGAAGCGGGAAATGTCACATCAGGTAAAGATCAAGAGGAAGACTATTCCAGGTGGCCCGAATAGGAAGTGCAAAGGCCCCGAGGCAGGGATGAGGCAGTAGGTGTGGCCGGAGCAAAGATTGTGCCTAATGATTGATCAAAAGTTGCTCTGACTTTCATCCTGGCTTCCAGCCTAGGCTGGAAGCAAATCACAGCTTCCTGAGCCTCTCCTGCCCAGACCTGCAGCTTGGCCTAGGCAGAGGTACAGCTGCAAGACCACAGAATAATGGGCCCACCCCGAGAAGGCAGAAATGTCACCATGGCTCCCAAACAAACAGGGACTAGGGTGAAAGCCATACTCAGGCACCACCTACTCTACGGAGCAACCGCTTTCGCCATAGCTACCTGGAAATACAGAAGGCCTGAGTTAGGGCGGTGCTGACAGCACGCCTTTGTGTGTGTCCGCACTCTTCCCCAAGCCTAGGTACTGCCCAGTGGCCGCTGTGGTGCGGGGGTCCCAGCAGCTCCCAGGCTACCTGGAGCCAGGGCAATGAGCCTGCCGGGCAGCTCTGCCGGGGACTGAGGCGGCAAGGGCCTCAGGGCTCACCGATGGCGCGATTGCCTCTACCAGCTCTCTGCGGCTCCCTGCCTGGGTCGGTGTAAGGTGGGTCAGCAGTCTGAGTCCACATGTTTCATTCTGTCCCAGGGACAGGTCGCTCTCCTCGCTACCACAGAAACCCCTCCCAGGGTTGTGACTTGTGAGAACTTGTTTGGAGGTTCTACGGGGAGCACTGTTCCTTGTATGCCCTTAGCTGAGATGGCCTTCCTCTGTCTGGGAAGGATGTCCTCTTCAACAGAGCATACCCCTTCCACAGGGACACACATGGAGCGGTGAGGGAGGGAGACCTGCCTAGCCAACCAGTGACACCAGCCCTGGTGACCAGGTGACAGGTGTTGTATCGCCCTCTCCTCCTCCCCGGGTCCTAAGCTGTTCCCGCCACGTCCAGCCTGTCATGTGTACCCCTGCACGTCTACCCGCTGGAGGACCCTGCTGTACTTCCTGCCTCTGTCAGGCAGGAGCAGCGGGCGTCCTCACTGGGCTTCCTCCTGAGACTGGTTGCCCTCCCTCTTCCGGGTCACCTCCCCAGAATGAGTTATGCTAGCTTTGTACTGCTGTGACAAAACACCTGAGTCAAACAGCTTAAAAAGAGGAAAAGTTCATTTTGGCTTACAGTTTCAGATGTCTCGGTCCATGGTTAATTGGCACCACTTTGGACTTTCGGTGAGGAGTGCATCATGGGAGAAGCATGTGATGGGGCAAAACACACACACACACACACACACACACACACGCACATGCACACATGCACATGCACACATGCACATGCACACATGCACACACGTACACACATACACACACGCATGCACACATGCACACACATACACACATACACACACACACACATGCGCACGCACACAAGCACACACACCTTATGGCAGCCAGGGAAGCAAAGAGAGAGGGGGAGAGAGAGAGAGAGAACCAAAATCCCAATATTTCCTTGAGGTCTCGCTGCCAGTGATCTAACTTACTAACTCCGCACTTCCCAAAAGCACCACCACAGGCCAGTGACGATGCCTTCAAGCTCGGACCTTTGGGAACCATTTAAGACCCAAGCCATAGCAACGAGATCATTGGATTTGTTTTTTTCATTTTTGTTGTTGTTATTTTTGACACTGGGTCGTACTAGACAGACTAGCCCCAAGCTCCTGGGTTCACTGCGATCCCCTCAGCCACCATGCCTGCCACCAGATTGATTTTTCAAGTCTTGTTCTCTTTTGAAGCTAGTGTGAACCTCATGTCGCTCACAGAGCAGCCAAATGCGGCCGCGTCCGCACCAGCACCCTCTCCCTGGATCCCTGCCCGCGGAAACTAACCTGCTTGGGGTTCTGGGTGTCACAAGTCCTTACCCCACCTCACCGTTTCCCAGAGGATCCTGGAGAGGTCTCATTCACACCTACAGATTGCTTGGTCTTCCCGGACCTCTGCTCTCGGCAGCTGCTGAGGAGAACTGCTCCCTGCTTCTCCTACAACAGTGCTTCCGGGCACCAGGGCAGAGCTGTGTGGAAGGTCTGGGGCCTCCAGGGTGGCGCGGTGCAGCAGCGACACACACTGAGCCTGTCTCCTCTGTGCTACAGCTGCTCCGCAGTGTCCACGACCCCCTTTTCCTCAGGCTGAGCTTTCTCTCAGAGACCCCGAGCTTGGCTTTGCCACCAGCCTCCCTGCCTCCATCCTCTCTCCGTCCTAAGTAGCGCAGGAACCAGGGACCTTGGTTGTGGACACAATCTGGGTTCTTTTCCTGAATCTCTGCAAATTCACAGAGAAACGTGAGAAGGAGCTTGAGAAGAGGTTGTTCCCCCATCAGATAAATCTGAGTCCTGCCCTGGCCCCGTCCCAGCCTGCCGTAGAACGTCAGCATGGAAGCCGAGTCTGGGCAGCGTTTGGTCAGGTGCCCATTCGTCAGAGGCCCAGGGAGGTGAACTGGTCGGATGAAGGACGTGACCTCAGCAGCCTGGCAGGTCTGAGACGAGCAGTGTCCCGCGACTTACGGGCTGGAGCTTGCTCTCTCTGCCTCCTGCCCTCCTCCCTTCTAAGTTCATGAAAGGCCTTCTGCCCTGGGATGCCTCTTCCTGTCCCCTGGCCGCCCTCACCTGCACTCCATCTGATAAGGAGCCTCAGTGTGAGCAGCATTCTTGGTTGCAGGGTGAGGAGGGCTTTGTTACTCTTTCTTGAGCACATATAGGAGGATTCGTACTTATTTATTGAATCAGATTAGGACCTAATTTTCCACTTTCTACTTAATCTATATTATATTAATGGGATGACTGTGAGAATAAAAGTGTATATTCTCTGCTCAAATAATGATGTTAAATCAGCTTAGATGGGTGTTTTCATTGCAGTACCTAAGCTTATCTTCAGCAAAAAAGCACTGTGAGTCTGACCACCCAGAGTGGGCCTTACTGCCGTTAGCAAGTGCTTCCTTCACGCCCTTAGGAGCAGCTGCATGGGGGTGAATGCGCAGAAAACCCAACCCTTCTCCACTTCCCTGACAGGGCCTGCCAGTTCTCTGGGACAGTCTAGGTTCTGGTTAGTCTCTGGGGCAGGCGGCTGCGGGACAGTTCCACGTTCAGGTCACCACAGGAGCACAGGGGGCATCTGGAGCGGCAGAGGTGCTTGTGTTCCCAGCTCCCCACTCCTGGAGCCGAGTGGGAGGAAGTCGGCCAGGCTCTCAGCCCAGGAGACCAGACATGAAACAAAACCTGTCTTCCAGCAGGCACTCTTCTGGCTTTTCCTTCAAGTGGGATTTTGACTGTCGGACGAGGTTTAAACATTGAATTTCAATTTTGTACACACCCTGAGAAGCCCGGGGCAATGAGGGCATTTGAAATGAGCACCAGTCCAAGTCCTCTACCTGCCAAGCATTCGATTAAGCTGCTTAGGTCTGTTTCCACCATCCTGTCTTTCAAATATTTATGTGGCAGATTATAGGCAAGCTTCAAAGGCAAGGAAATGCAAATCTGCTCTATAAATCATAGAATAACACAGCTGCTGTCTTCCTCAGAGTGACAGCTTACGAATGCTTGCATTTCTGCCTGCAGAAGGGATGATGGGAAGTGGGCTTCTTGTGTGCAGCTAGGCCTGGCGTGTGTGTGTGTGTGTGTGTGTGTGCATGTGTGTGCGCATGGGTGCACGTGTGAGTTGTAGATGAAGAAGTAGAAAGTTCTAACAATATTTGCATTTTAGCAGAACAGCAGATTTTATCTTTGTTCTTTTTTAAAATTTCCCAGCAGTGAAGGAGTTAATTTATTTTGTTAATTTTAGAGAGTTTGGGGAAGACAAAAACCTCACCTGGGATCTGAGACCTCCTGGGAACTAGTGATGGATGCGGCTTTCAGTCTGAGGGAAATGTACCTAGAACACAGAGTAAGGGGAGAGGAGTCAACGCGCAATGACTCTGAGAATTCCAAAATGAACTTAATTTAGTCTAAATGAATAAAAAAGAAATTGTGCATTGCAAATAGTGATGCAAATTAAGTTTTGCCCCCAGGGCCTTAGCAATCTGCCAGTGGAGGCCCCAGCGTGCGGAAGATGAGACTTCTGTGGGCTCTTTTCTGCTGTTGCCACGAACACGTGGACCTGGTACACTGGTGCTCAGTGACACATTCACATCCACCATCACCTACAGTGGGGTTTATGGCCCTTGCCACCAGCTGGTTTTGGCCTGGTGTCACGCAGCGGAAGGACTGGGGACAGGCTGCAGTCAACAGGGTTCAGAGGCTCATGGGAAGCGGGTGCGGAAGAAGACTGCTGAGAAAGATTTGCCAGGTATTGGGATCCTGTTGCAACTGACTCAGAATCATTTAGGCAATCAGGGGAATTTTCTGGGTGGTGAAAGGCAGTGTTCAATAATCCAGTCGGGGAAGGGAAGGGCTGTGGTCTGGGGTGGGGGGCATCTGGGGCAAGGACGGGAACACCGCCAGGGCTCACTTCCGTCACCTGTCTTTACTTCTTCTCTGTGCCAGCTTCTAACACAGCGGTCAACAACTAACAGATTTGGAACCTGACGACTTCTGTCATGCAGAGCTTTATTCTGGGTAATCGGAGAGAAGAGATTATCTGACTCAGCTGAGATTACGTGTCTCTTCCCAGGTTAATTGACTGGAGGGAGAAGAAGACAGGGCCATATAGCAACATGGCGGTCCTTAAGGTCATCTTACAGGTGATGGGAGACCTTTCTAGCAAAAGGCGTGAGGAATCTCTGGAAGACACCCTGGTAGCCACCCATGGTAGCATCCATTGAGCTGGACAGGAAGAACACAAGCAAAGCTGTGAGAGGGGCCGGGAAGATGTCATGATGAGTGAGCTGCCTGTTGAGCCCCCCGCCCCCCAGCAAGTGCTTGAAAATCCGTGTTTGTGCTGTTCCTTAACAACACTAAGTTTTTCTGGTTCTCCTTTTTTTTTTTTTTTTTTTTCCTTCCTGACAGCTCAATTATTTCTCGTTGATGATTCTGGCTATTCCTCTACATTACGTTGAGAATCCACTTGTCTGTGTGTTTGTCCGCTTTTCCTTGCTGTAACGAAGTACCTGATCCTATGAGCACTTATAAGGTGGAAAGGTTTATTTCGGCCACAGTTTCAGACTTTTGAGTCCATGGCCACGTGGCCTGGGGCGTGGGGGCCTGCATGGAGGCAGTGTGCCATGGTGGGGGCGGGGGGTTGGGCTTTACAATTAGGCTCCATCTCTTAAAGGTCCCGCTGTTTTTCAATAACATCAAGCTGAGGACCGAGACTCGAACACTTGTGACACCCAAGGGCCAAACCCACAGGCTCCCTCTAGAGAAAACGGACAACTGGGTGGAACTCTCTCCCTGTCAGAACCCTCCTCCTCTGACTTTCCAGAAGAAATCTACACCTGGATTTTTATTAGTCATTTTTCATACCTTTCTACTTGCGATGTTATCCCTGAGCCAGTCACACCAGGCTATGCTGGGAGCTGAAAGGAAATGCAGGTTCTGGGTCTTGTTGTTAAACTACTCAAACAGGATCTGCATTCTTAAGAGATCAGCCCTAGGGCGCGCTTCCCAAAGGTTCCTGCGCTGGAAGCTCGGCCTCTGCTGTAATGATATGGAAGGGGTGGGGCCTTTACGGGCCTATTAGATCATGGATGCGCTATTCTTGGAAAGGATTAATGTAGTTCTTTCTAGACTGGATTGGTTCCCAGAAGAGGCTTTTATAAAGGAGGGAGCCCCCTTCCTTCCCAGTTGCTTCCCAGTTGCTTGTTTTCTTGCTCACAGAATTCTCTTTGCGCATGTGGCCAGTTTTCCAAGGACTCTGCCGTGTTGTGACACACCAGGCACTGGCGCTGGGATGTTTGGGCTTTCTGGTCACAAGAACGCAGTCTCTTTCCTTATACATTACCTAGCATCAGGTATTTTGTTACAACAGCAAAAAATGGGCTGAGATAATTAGATAATTTTAAAGTTCATTTGAAAATCACTGCTTTATTCAATTGCAAATTGAGCTTATAACTTTATTTGATTCCTAATTAAATATTTTTTCTACAATCTTTCCACCAGATCAAAGGCAGCCACATCTGAAAACCAGGACTCAACAACCTACAGTCATTTTTTTAATACATTCTTGACGTCATTACTTCTAACCAATCCATTTCCAATTTGTAGGTATTCATTCCACGCAACCAATCATCTATTTTTTTTAAACTATAATTTTCCCACTTCCAGTAGGTTCTTAAGATGCATTTTCCAGTGAGCCTCCTCATGTATAAAATGAATCAAATAATACTTATAATGCCCTGTTTAAATAGTTACACACAATACCAATGTAACATGTCATTATTTTCATCCTAGTAGGACCTGTTTTCAATAATGGCTTTGTAAGCAGCTTTGAAAGAGATTGTACATAACACACTATTACTTATAAAATGCCATAATTTATGAGCAATTTATATTTTAAATAAATTAGAAGAGATTAAAGATTATTTGTGAAATGACTTTCTCTTACCTACATGCTAGTATGCTATAAGGAGTAGCAGAAAAAATGGGCCAGGAATTTTAGTAACAGTGTTTCTTATAAATGAGTATTGCTTACCGGCAAACTGTCAGTAAAAGATCAGACATTAAATATTCTAGACTTGTGGGTCATACGGTCCCTGTCCTAACTCTTCCGTTCTGTCATGAAAATAACAAAGCTCCTATAGACCATGCATTCTGATTATTACAACTTTGAGGCAAGTCTTAAGATCAGGTTAAAGTCCTTTAGTTTTGAACTTTTTATTCAAAACTGGTTTTGCTAACATTGATTCTTTGCATTTTCTATTTATTTTAGGATCAGCATGACAATTGGTTTTTGAAAAAAAAATCTGCTTGGATTTTTATTGGGAACATATTGAATTTAGAGATCAATTTGAAAGGGATTGGCTCTTAATAGTGTCGAGTGTTCCAATTCACAATCATGGTGTATCTTTCTGTTTTTAGGCATTTTAAAAGCTCTTTCAGTAGGTGTTTTATATTTTGATGCTATTATAAATGGCCTTTTAAACTTTATATTCTACTTATTTGTTTCTAGTAGAAATAGAATTGATTTTGTATATTGATCTTATACTCTGCAATTTTAATAAAGCTATTTATTAATGTAATATCACCTTAATTTTAGTAGTCACAGTATTCCATAGTTACACAATGATGTCCTCTGTGAATGAAATATTTATTTTTTTCTTTGTCCAGTGAACAAGCCTTTATTAATGTTTTCTGTCTGAACTTTTCATGTTTTGTTTACGTTTTCATATCTGAGGCTACTGGCTGAGAAACCAATATAATTCTAAATGGAAGGAAAACAATGAACATTTTACTTTAGTTTTCACGTAAGTAGAAAAACTTTTCAATATTTAACAAAACTTTCAAACCTATAGACAATGCAGATATAGTTACAATACAGAGATTGTCTTTCTTTTCTTTTTCTTTTCTTTCTTTCTTTCTTGTTTGAGTGGACTGGAGGCAGAAGCTAAAGACGGTCGAGTCTCCTCTGCCGAAGCCTTCACAGTGAGCTACTTCCCCAGCCCACGTTTTAGTTTTGTTTTGAGATAGGGTCTCACCAAGTTGCTAGTGGCTAAATTTCCGAGGTTGGGCTTGAACTTGTAATCCTCCTGCCTCAGCCTCCCAGAGTGCCAACAGGCCCAACTAAATTACCTTAACATTAAGGATAAAAGCTATTTCCTGTTTCATTAAACGTGCTCATAACTATTATTCTAGTTGCTCCTGATTTTGTTTTCTCTTCACAGGAGGACTTACGTTTATGGGATTTGAAGCTTACATAGTTTCTAAAATTTTCTACAAAAACAAAAATTGGAACATTAGGCGTATTATTTTAGCATGATAGGAAATCACAAAACTACAAACTGAAAGAGCAAAATACAGAAAAATGTGTTTTTATCAGCTGACTTTCAATTTTTAACTACTTGTTTACTGGTAACCACTTTCTAAGCCAATGACTGTTTAAGACCACACCACCAGTGATCCATGCCCCACCCACCGCCCCGAGTGAACCATCCCTTTTGACCAGGCCCCGCCTCTTAACAGTACATGAAATCCATGGATAATTCACAACACCAAAATACCTGAGGCTTCTTGGGAACATTCCAGATCAAACTATAACACAAAGAAAGTTGACTTGTCTTTATAATGATTCTCTTTGGTGATAACTAACCCATACTAATGGGATCTACATTAATTCCTGCATGACGAGCAAAGACTTCATGACCTAACTACTTTTAAAACCTCTACCACCTTTCAATACTACTGCGTAGGAATCAGATTTCAGTATAACTTTGGGGGAGACAAGCCACATCCAAACCATCGAGGTGTCTTTAATTAAAAGAATAAGTCCTTTACAGAACATATCGTTGTCTCTTCCTTTTAAAAATAAGTATGAGAGTGTTTGACTTTTAATAGATTGCTTTAATCCATTTATATTTCATATAGTTATTGATATGACTGCTAAATTGGTTAAATGTTTTACTTTTCTCTGTCTTTATCCTTTTGGATTGAAAACCTTTTAGTATTTTACTTTATTCCCACTATTGTGTTTTTAGATATATATTTCTAAATAATTTTCTCTAAAACCAATGTTTCCTCTAGAGTGTACAGAAAATGTATTTGATGTCTCCTGGCTTATTATATCATGTTGTAAATACTCTAAAACTTTCCTTGTCTTTTTCTGCACAGGGTTTATTGACTTTCTTTGATCCGTGAGTTCATTTTTAAAATTAAATTTGGATGATTGTAGCCCCCCCCCCGCTTTTTTTTCCAGTACTGAAGATTGAACCCAAGGCCTTTCTTCTGAGTTACAACCCAGACCCCAGACCTTTTTTTACTGTTTACTTAAAACAACATCTCACTAAGTTTCTAAGTACCCAGGCTGAGCTTGAACTTGCACATCTCCTGCTTCAATCTATAGTCTTTCTAAAACAATATTTTCTTACACTGCCACCTCTCTTTCCTTTTCTCTTTCTGAGAATTTTGTCTCATAGATACTTTTCTATTTCACCCCAACTTTACTAGTATTTTTCTTTATAATGTACAATCTGCTTTTAGGCCTGAATAGGATATATTTCATTTCAGGTACTGGGGTGTTTTTGTCTGTTGTTTCTTTTTAGAGTTCTTACTTGATTATTGACTATATTCTTGTTTACCCTTAATTTCTTCAATACATTTGTAATACTTGTGTTACAGCTCTGATCTGTTCATTTCATTTTTTGTCATTTCTAGATCTGTATCTATTGAGTGGTTGTTCCTTTAAGTATGGATATATATTTAATACATCTGATTGGTTGTCAGGTATTGTGAATGTTACGTTGTAAGTCTAAATTTTCTTGGATACTGCATTAGTTACTTATTTGTTGCTGTGACAGAATACCCACCGTCCACAATTTAAGGGAGAAAAGATTTATTTTAGCTCACAGTTTCAGAAGGTCTCAGGTCTCACACAATCCATTCGTGGGCAGCCAGCGACAGTGGCTGGAGAGCCACTCACCTCTTGGTAGACAGAAAGCCAAGCAAGACGGGAGCCAAGCGGAGCAGGAGCCAGAGTCTAGAGACTCTGGCAGGGCCAAAGCAGTCCACGGAAGAGGTTGTAATAATGTTTCTTCTTCCTTCCCTTGGTTACTTCAAGCTGAAGGTTGGGCCTCTCAAACTCAAGGTAGATGCCCATCTTTTACTTCCTGGCCCACCAGTCAATAACAAACACCTAAAAGCTCTGCTCTGGGCAGCCTCTGAGGCTTGTTAAGACAAGCTGACACAATCTTTCCGGGTCAAACTGCCAGTATCTGCCCTTTCCAGCCAGGCCTTTTTCTCCAATAACTTACAGTTTCACAGTTATCCCACTACACCCAAATACGTGACGCTTTTGAGGGATGACATTTCAGATCCAAACCATAACAGGTACCTGTGGTATTTGTACACAATGGAATACTATTCATCTATAAAGACAGATGGGTTTGAAACCTTTGTAGATAAATGGATGCAACTCGAGACCATCATGCTCAGTGAAGTGAGTCAGATGCAAAAGGTGAAATATTGAATGGTTTTTCTAATATGTGAAACTCAGAATACAGTCATTTCATAGAACAAAATGGGGGGGGGGGTGGATAATAGCAACCAGTGAGGAGAGGGCAGGTATTGGAGGGTCAGAAAGGGAGAGGGGAAGGATCTATAATTTTTCTGGGGTGTATATGTGCACAAAATACTCAAGTTCAATGTAAACATTATATAATGTGTATGTGTATTATATATATCAATAAAATGAAAAAAATTAAAGACTATTGAGTTTTATTTTGGTAAAAAGTTAACTTAATTTCAGATCCGGTTGATCTCTTTGAATTTTTCCGTACTGCTGGCCTGAACTCAAATTTATCTTCTAACACTGAGTAAGCCCTGGCATCTGTTTAGCTTGTAATTTCCTAGTTCGTCTTTCTATGGTAGCCACTATTTTCCTGGGTTTATGGAGTTTCACCTCAAGCATCCACGGGGACCCTCTGCAGATTTCTGGGGTCCATTCTGCATTGTTCTTCCAGTCTGGTCCTCTGCCCACAAGCTGCAGCAGCCTCAGCCTTCTGAACTTTCTTCGCCAACGCTACAGCTCAGTGAGACTGCGTAGTGTCTGGGTCTCCTTTTCCTGCATCTTGCTCCAGAAAATACACTGCTGTGAAGGGAGGGACTATGGCCAGTCTCGCCTCATTTATTCCTGTTCTCTCAGCGATCCGAGTCATGACGTGTCATTTGCTCAGTAACCTAAAAAAACCCTATTTTATGCATTTTGTGCAGTTTTCTGCTTACTTCTATTTGGTGGACTAGTTGTGCACCTATTACTCTAGCACAGTCAGAAATAGTCCTATTAAAATTTAATTTGTGTGTTCTCTTTCATAAACCCTCTGTCTCAATAATCCTATGCTATTTTTATTTACCACGTGACACTCTTCAACATAGCTAGACCTCTCTCCTGCCTCCCGAGAGTGTACTTCCCCCTTTCCTTCTGCGCCTCTCCGGTTACAAAAGCTATCTCAAAGCCCATCTTTTCCCAAAAGACGGCCATGATTAGTCGCCTTCTTTATTCAACAACCCTTTGTCGTGATTTCTACTTCGTTTCTACCACATTCAGTTGTACTTTCATCTATGCAGTTCAGTAAAGACGTTTGTCCAATTTTTTAAAATGGGACCCTTTTCTGATGATTATAAGCAGGAGCATAGAAACAGAAAAAGCCAGTTTTCGCTTATTGCCTTTGTCTCAATCCCACCTACGCCAATTTGGCTGTTCCCAATTAGGTAAGTGTTGGTGGCACTCAACAGTTAGGGTTTGGTGCAGAGGTTATATACCGTGAAGCAAATTCAGTGGAAAGTTAAAGTTCTAATTTGATGGGCTACTTTCCAGGCCCTGGAAGCAGAGGCCAGCAATCTGTCTACGTGGTCTGTACATCTCATAAATGCGGTAAAGAACACCTATTTAAATCAAAACCACTTGAGGCACTCTGGTTTCCTATTACGGATTCTTTTTAGAATTCCTAGCTCCGCTAGGCAGGACTGTTTTGACTACCAACTGGGCAAATTTAGCAAGGACATGAAGGGAAGATGAACGAGCAACAGCCCCAAGCAGCATGAGCCTCTTCCGCGCACCCAGCACTGGATGTGTATAGGGAGAAAAGGAGAAGTGAGGCTTTAGTTGTGCAAAGCCAACAGGTTTCCAGTCAGACATAATACATTGTTTCGTTTTGGTTTGGTTTGGTTTTGGTTTTGTTTAGACATATCACATTATAAATGGAAGATTTGCTTCTTCCAATCCCTAGTAAAAGAAGATATGTCAGGAGCATACACTCTATGTGTCATGTACAATTATAAACATTTCTTGCTTTTTACCTCTTGAAGAGATTAAACAAAACTAAATTTATCAGAATTTCTGTGTGTAGGGCACAAATCTGTTGAAGAACTATAAATCATGAACCTCTCTGTTGCAATAACATATTTTATGAATTTTCAAAATTGATGATGCAAAAACTTTTGATCAAGTTAGGAAAATCCCTGAAATATTCTATTTTCTTTTGAGAAAGTATTACACAGTGGTTGTTGCATGAAAAAGGCCTTTGAAAGATATGAACCTCAAGATGGGAGAATATGTACTATAGAGCTATATTAACCCTTAACTGATAGAGATATTATTTTACCTTCTGTGTTTTTGTGGCCTTTATTAATTTTTTTTGAGACAGAGTCTCCCACTGTGTAGGGGTTCAGGTCGGGTTGAAGCGTATCTAGCACTAGCCGGGACAACCCGGTAGAAGCACACTTCACCGCTGGCTCCCGCTAGGCGGTGTTCGAGGGGCCCACCTCCAGCCCCCGTGTCCAGTGACAGACTGCTGGTTGGCAAGCCCATCCTCCTTCCCCCACTCCTTCCCTCCTCCTGGGCGACCCCGCTAGGTAAGGCCTCACTAATTGGCCCGAAGTAACTTCCGCATTATCCTTGTCTAAGCCCTGCACTTCCTAAATAAATCTGAACGCGTTCACAGAAACGGGCTCCCAGAGTGTTACTCTGTCGCCAATGCCTCCTCAGCTGTTCTGAGGATCCCCGCTGGCAGAGATTCCTCCACCACTGTAGCCCAAACTGGTCTTGAACTCACATCAATACTCTTGCTTCAGCCTTCCAGGCGTGGACGTACAGGCGTGGGCCGCCACGCCCAGTATAGGTGCTGTTGGGGAATCGAACTCAGGGCCTTGAGCATGCCTGGCTCTTATCACTCACTATTCCTCTTGGTCCTGTTTATTAACTTCTTAAATTTGAAATGTGTTTAATTTCTTTTGTCATTCTTCATGAATATTCACTTGTACGGGGCTGGAGGAACGGCCCAGCGCTTAAAGCACTTGCCTAGCAAGCCTAAGTACCTGAGTTCAATTCCCCAGCACTACATAGACTGGGTGTGGTGGCGCAAGCCTGTAATCCCAGCACTCGGGAGGCTGAGGCCAGCCTGCGCTCCACAGTGAGTTCAGGACCAGCCTGGGCTACAGGGTGAAGACCCTGTCTCAAAAATAAACAAACAAACAAATGCACTTATACAACTACTTCTGTATCTGTAATTTTAAAATCCTTTTCTCAGAGAAAGCTCTTGAAAGTCTGTAAGTCTCAGGCCTTGCAAAAGTTTAATTCAAGCTGAGGTTGATGAAAACATTGATTTTTCCTCTTCCTAACTTTGTTACCTGCTACAACCGAGGCACATGTCAGATTAAATTCTGCCTAAATTCTACTTCAGCTAACAGACACAGATTATCAAGCAGACAAAGGAACACTGCAAAACCTGATGTGGGATCTCAGCGAACACCTGGTTCTGTGCCTTCTCGGCTGTTCTGGTAGGATATTTCATGAACAGTCGTGGAAAGCAGATCCAACAGTATTCCTAAAGGCACATACCTGGCAACCACCTCGCAGAAGTCAGATAGAATGCACTCAATCCCCTGATCCAGGATTGTTTGGGAATCAGGCTCAGGCCAGAGAGGAGCTCTTGCTGGGCACATTCCATTCCTACAAGGATGTAGGGGCTCTCTACAGTGTTTTATTTAATCTCCCTACCTTGATCATCAATCACATCACCAAGAAAGAGCATTTCTAGAATCCATTATGCTAATCGGCAAGACTCTGTGCCGACGATGAGAGAAGATGACAGATAAAGGATTCAAAGTACTTGGCCCTGGAGTATAGCTTTTGGGGTCAATGCTGGTCAAGCACCCCTGGTTGTGTCTTCCCAATTAGAGCAAGGGACTGTCCCCTGGGCACATGTTAAGTCTCAATAACCTATCCAAACCAATCACACCACCAGTGCTGAAGCACTTCAGAGTAAATTACAGAGCATGTAATGCCGCTGTCTCTTCTATTGTCACTGAGTCCTGTGGAGCCCAGCGTGCCCACGCAGTGAGGCAGCAGCTCTGTTCTTACCTGGCCTACCTATTTTCTTTCCAATGACTAAAGTGGGGGTCGGCTACATGTGAAACCCTGGCTCTGGGTCATTGCTCTGGCACTGATCTCTCTACGACTAGTGTCCACTCGTTATAATGAAAGACCAATGAAGGGCTTGAGTTTATGCCACTGAGAATGTTTCTTGGAGACTTGGTCTAGGTCTGTTGAGCCGGGTGTGAAAACAGTAGCCCTTCCCTCTCTTCCAGTGCTATTGCCAGGGTATGCTCCCCCATATTTTGTCCAGAAAAACTGTGCATTCTGTGATCAAACTCTCCACAATCAATTTGCCTAACCAAGTTAAGCTAGGCCACTTCTCCCCACTTTGGGAAGAGGCTTAGAGAGAAACAAGAAAGAAATGTGGTCAGAGCCAGGATATACTGGACCCTGCAAGCAGAGGACATTTATTACCTGCTAGTATCCTGTCTTTTTGGAGTCAGACATCCTAATATTGAGGGACTTCCTTCTTCTGTGAGATTCTGTAGGACTTCTCCAATTCTGCCCTTGGGTTCAGCGATGACCCAGTCATCCAGGCCACCAAGGAGGAGCTTCTGAGGATGTTTAGACATGAAAAGGGAGGGTTGCTTGTTGCACAGCAAAGCTGAGTGCACGTGCGGCTGGAGCTTCCAGTGTCCTCGCTTCCAGCCTTAAGAGCAGAGCTCGCGAGAGAGCGCAGAAGTGCCCTCCAGCAAGGGGGGGGGGAGAAGGATGAGGGCCGAGTCCAGGAGCTTCCAGGCCCTAGAGCTAGTCACCACCCATGCCCAGGACTCCTTCAGCCCTTTTGTTTTGGCTGTATGAACCCATAGATTCTCTGTATTGCGGGAGCTTGTTAGAATTGGATTGGTGTCATTTTTTAAAAACCAAAAATGTCCTAGACAATGTACCAGCTAAGGCAGCAAAATTATACAGCTGGATAAAATAAAAGGAAACCAAAAACGAATGGAGGAAATACCTAGTAATTCACAGGAAGAAAATAACCGGGGAGAAGAAAAATGGACAGTATTGATGTCTGCACCTCAGGGTACAGAGTCCAGGGGCTGAAAAAGGTGACCTTGAGCTGCAGTTCAGGAGGACTCGCTTGGCTATGCTGGTCTCATTGCCATGGTGGGTAGGGTGGCAGCCACAGATGTGTGTGTTTTTTTCAAAAGACAGAGCTGATAGGCCGAGAGTGAGGGGTGTGGTGTGGTGAGAACATTTGCGTGGAAATCCACACAACTGAGGGTGGAGACATTAACGGGCAGATAAGGAGAAAGGGAACAGGACTCTAGTGAGCACGCTAGGTGTGCGCTCAGCTGGACACACCACATGCTCCTGAGAAGTGGCCCTGTCCACACCTGAACAGGTGGGAGGGCCACATTGAGGGTCCTGGGACTGAGTCAAGGACCTGGATCACAGAAAGCCAAGGGTCAGGCATGGGTATGTCTTGGAACAGGAACTGTGTAGAAGCAAATGATTGACTCAAGAGCAGACAGCAAGGGGCTCAAGGGCAACCGAGGGCAACAAGCAGGACACAGGAGAGAGTCAACTCTAGAAAGACTGGACAGACCCAGGTAGATAGTGGCAGCCAGGAGCAGACAGACAGTGGCCACTGGAAGCCAGGTCAGCTGAGGTACGTGACACACGGGGGGTGGCAGATGCGGGCGCGGATAGAGCTTCACCAGATGGCGGCTGCTGCTGAGTTGTCACTTCCTTTTTGCCTGTCCATAACCAGGTGGCTCTGCCTTGGGGCCACATTCCTTCCAATGGCACATCTGCCCTGCTGGCATGGCAGCCAGAGTGGCCATGGCTGGGATCCCGTTCTCCTTGGATGGCTGGCAAGCGCTTCTTACAGCTTCATTGTTCATAGTTGAAAGAAGGAAGTGGGAAGGACTGCTGCCCGGCTATCTCTGGGCATCTTGCTTTGTAGAAATGGAAGTGACAGGGACCTGAGAGAAACTGGTTTTTATTAAGTTGGTAATATCCAAGGCTCGGGCAGCCAAGGACCCTGCATCACCTAAAAAGCAGGTTTTAGGAATACTCAGGAAAGAGTGAGGAGGATTTGGCAAGCGGGAGTCTTGAGCCGCTCACGAGGAAGGGAAGCTAATTGGAGGCACTGCATTTTGGTAGCAGATGAGAAAGCGGCGCCCCTCCTTGTGGGCTCTGCCGCTCTGCTCCCAAAGTCTCCGTCCAGAATACTGATCTTCAGATTATAAGAGGCAGAGCTGAGGCTGATTAGAAGGAGCTAAGCCATACGTAACTGCTGCGTGAAGCCTCTAAATGCCTAAATTTAGCAACTCAAAGCACTCTAGGTACAGTCAGGAGTCCGTCAGGGTGCCAGGCTCGGGTGCTTGCCCACTACCCTGAGTTTTCCCTGCTGCTACAGTGAGCTTTTCCTACATCTATCGCCACCAGGCAAGGATGAGAGGTGCTGCCTTTCCGTTCTCACCCAGGGCACGTCTGAACTCATCGGTCCTCCCTTTTGAACACAGAGGCACAAGGGCAACGATGTCCTTTGGTCCCGCCTACTCCCACCTCTGAGGTCTAGAGCAGTTCTTGGTAGTTCCACAAACCTCTACTCTCGACAAGTCTTTACTAAATTTTTAAAAGTAAAAGAAGACCAAGACAAGGACAAAGCAAAGAATACCAACAGATGGTGAATTTTAGGATGACTTTGGACCAATTACGAAAAAAGGTGCCCCGTTGCTGACCCATAGTTTTTCATGTAGATGATGCCTTCTTGGGCCATAAAAATTTCATTGACCTGCCAGAATAGAACAATATGTCCTTTCTCCCCAAATCCCCAGTCAGGAAGCTGCCTTACAGGGGAACCCTGCTTGGAGGGTATGCCCTGATGGCTGAAGTGTTGGTTAGCGGGTGTTGCTTTGTGTAGAGAAAAAGTCACACCTATCTTCCAGCAGGAGTGGTCTATGCCACAGTGGATTACAGCTTGATGTCATACCCCTGGCCTGGGGACATTGCTCCACATATAAACTGCACTATGCCCCTCCAGGGCTCCCATCCTGCCCCCATGTGGCATGAGCCAGTACCTCTGCCCACAGTGCAGGTGATTTTGATTCAGGTCCACTCTGCTTAAAATCCATCAGCCTCACTCCACGCAAGACCTAGAAAGGACAGGGGATCTCAGGTCCACCTCCCTGCCTTCATATCCCGCCCCAGAGGACTATGGTCATTAGCACCATTCCCCCAGAAAACTCAATCCTCACCCTGCTACCCAGAACACCAGTCCCATCAAAACTTAATAGTGCCAAGGGTTTGGTGGTAATCAGTCTTCAATAATGGCACATGACAGACAAATACTGCCCATCGGAGGGCCCAGTGTCCTGAGTTCCCTTGTCACCTCTCTTCCAAGAGAGGCAAACATTCTACCTGACTGTCCTTCCCCAGTCCTTTGAGCTTGCAGCTTCTGCAAACAATAGCTCTGGCAAAAGCACTCTCAACTCTGCAAGAATAAGCAAACACTGTGATTCATTACATTTCTACAATGCTAAGAAATATTTCTTCCCTTCTCAGAATGCATGAGAGTCATAGAACACAGCTCAGGCTCAACGATTTACAAGAGTATACAGTACACAAAAGGAAACACTTTGTCATCCACACCTAAAATCACCACTAGGTTAAGGACGACTCTATAAGCGTTCTATTCAGCACACCGGGCTCTTGGCTCAAGTGCGTATATACTCATAACAAACAGACCCACAAAGAAGCCCAGGTACTGTTCAGATGACTTCAAGACACGATGTGCTGTTTTGAACAAAGATTGATAGAGGATGCTTGTTTGTTGCGTGTTTGCTTGTTTCCCCCGGTACTGGGGATTGAACACAGGGCCTTCACACTGAGCTACATTCCCAGGCCCTTTTCAAGTATTTCAATCCGAGCTCGGGTCTCGCTGCCGCACTAAGTTGCCCCGGCTGGCCTCAACTTGCAAGCTTCGCGCCTCTGCCTCCTAGAGTGCTGGAATTACAAGCTACCACAGCGGCCTGGTGCTGAGGTGAGTGGCAGTTTCACCCGACTCTGTCTATAAGGTTCCCAAGGCAAATGGTAGAGCTCAGAATATGCCCGTTATACAGAAATAGCTGCAAGATACAGAAGATCTTCCCCTGGTGGTGAGATCACCCCTCTCGGATGCTAAGAGATTGTGCGCATGCAGTTGCTGAACTTGGTCACCGCTGTAGTAAACGAAACCGACTGCAGCTAGGTCCGGGCAAATTTCCTTAGTGAAAAAAAAAAAAAAGAAAAAAACAACTAGGGGAGCAGAAGTCTTAGAACTGCAGAAGGGCAGGCTCCTTCAATTCTACGGCACACTCTGTCTTCGACCCTTTAAACCAGAAGTTGTATTCTCACACCTGATGTCCCCTTCGCCCCTCCTGAGTCCCCAGGAGGGGCCATGCCTCCGGGGGGCGACAGTGGCCGTGTCCCTCCCCTCCCCTTGCCCTTCAGTTCCTCTCCCGAGCGTATGACCCAACGACACCGGCGCCAAGGCCATGCGCACACGTGGCTGCGGGGCAGGGCTGTTCACTCTGTTTGGAGACCGGTCTCCTCCTGCCCGCCTCACTCAACCACAGGCTTGCCTCGCCCTTTTAAGCTTCTGACTCAGACTCGCGCGCCACCCCTCCGTAAGAGAGAGCCTGCAAAAGCTGTTCCGGGCAGAAGCTCCCCGGCTCAGGCGTTTGCGCCACCCTGCCGCTCCTCGCCGCGCTCTCGAGGCTCCGTCCGGTCGGCCCCGCTTCCAACCTCACGCACCCACCTGCTTGTCCTTCTCACTCCAGCCCCTCCGCACTTTAAGCTTCCCGAGGGCAGTGCTGTCCCCTAGCACGGCGGCTTGGCACACATCCGCTCCACTTCCATGACTCACTGCTGGAAGCCAGACTCCTAGAGCTCGCTTCCGGCTCAGCTCCAAGGAATTTCTACACCACCTGGGAGGCCTGATCTCCCTTCCTTCCCTTCCCTGGAGTCCTCAGCAAGGGCACCACAGCTAGATGAGGTTGGGGTAGGAGATGGAAACGAAGCCACCAGGAGTTCTGCTGCCCTAGCTCCACCGCCACCTGGAAGCTACCAAGTGTCCGGAACAAACCGGCATCCTGGAAGACCTACTGTGACGCTGGGGTAGCCGCCGCCACCCACTGCAGACACCTCCTCCTCCGATCTCAGCCTCTTAGCTGAAAAATGCCAACCTCGATTACCTGAAGCAGAGACGAATTGTCTGCACATCGTGAACTCCGGCTTTCTGGCTGCCCCTCAGGTGCTAGGACCTCCAACACTTAGCTTACAGGAGACAGACCTGGGGCCCGGGCCTCCTCAACAGCCTCCCTCTCAGCTAGGCCCCGGGCACCTGTGTGTGGCCCCAGCTTGTCGGGATGTCATCGCCCTAGCAGGGGCCCTTCTGGACAGTGACAGCACATAATACGCAAGCTCAGTTGGGGATCTGAGATTTCCTGCTTGAAGCCATTGCTTTCTGGAGCTCAAAGTTTGTGAAACTAGACCTAGACGTCAGCCACCCATCATCTGGCACAGGGAGGAAGAAAGGAACTGCAGCTGCCGGGGCTCCCCTCGGCTAACACTGGCCCCTGCGGCTTGCACCGTCTTCCAGCAGTCAGGGGCCGGTTTCTGGGACCACCCTGGGATGTCTTGATATATTTACCTCACCTAGCCTCTAATATTACCTCTATGCCAGACTGTTTACAAGCTGCTAGAAAGAGCTTCATAAAACACACATGTGATTACGCCATCAGCCTGCGTAGATAGCTCTCGCTAGGTTCCCATTGCTCTCAAAATACAATTCAAGCTTCTTAGCATAACAAACAAGTCTGTTCATGACCTGGGCTCCCTCTTCCTTCTGCCTGTGAGTTCAACCTGTATCCAGCCTCTCAGGGTTCCTCAACGTGCCCCACGGTGGCAAGTGGCCTACTCCTCTGTCTGTCAGAAACACTTCTGGGTTCTTCTCCGAGCTGATTCCTCCTGGGGGCTGCTGCTTTGCCCCTCTTCCCTGACTCCCTGGCTAATCTCCATGCCCATCCTTGAGCTTCAGAGCCATCAGGGCTCCTTGTGTCGCGGAAGTTCTCACAGTACGTGGTACCTGTTGCCAGGCTCATGTCCCATTGACAAGGAGCCTCTGAAGAGCCAAGGCTCCAGAGACCAAGAGCGCATGTTGTCAGTGGCAACAAATGACGCCTAATACTAAAAATCGCTGAAAGAATTATCCCACGAGGTTGCTCTGTTTTGTTTTTTCCTCCTCACCATTTACTCCACGCCTTATTTTCTCCATTAATCCTGTACATATAATAAGGAAGATAGACCTCAGGGTTGTTGGTCTATTCATTTATTCATTCACTCGTCTATCAAACACATATTGAGCATCTACACCGAGACAGACACCGTGCGAAGTGGTGAAGACGTGGGGGCAATAAGCCTGACAAGGCCAAGGCCTCCGTGGAACTCACATCCTGGTAAAGCAAAAAGGACAGAAAACAACTCACACTGACCGACTACCCAGTAAACGGCAGATGTCAAAGGAGAAAATAATAGAGCCAGGAAAAGAGGGCGCTTGGGTAGAAGCAGTTATTTCCTTTCAGGAGTTTCAGTTTAGTTGAGTTTTGTTGATAGGGGTTCTTTATTGGGGTGCTGGAAATCGAACCCGGGTCCTCACACATGCTAGACAAGGGCTGGACCATGGAGCTACAACCCTGGCCTCAAAAATGGTACTGGAACACAGATCTGAAGTGTGAGATCATGCTGATGTTTGGGCTTTTCAAGCAGAGGCAATAGCCGGCGTGAAGGTCCTATGTAAGTGGTTTGATGTAACAAATCCCAAAGTTTCATCACAAAACACACGCAATAAATGTTTCCTCTTGGCTCCAGCCCAGTGCTAGGTTGTTCAGAAATCTAATAATCTTCCATCTTGTGGCTTTCCCGTCTCCACGGAGCACAAAGTCCTTCCCATTTAGTGAGCAAATGGAGAGTAGTGAAAGCTCAGAAGGTTCTTCATACTCCCCTCACCCCAGCATCCACACAAGCACCACATGGGCACCACTTCCTGTTCACGGTTCGTTTGTAAGAAGCTGCCATTCAGCTAGGCCCGAACGCCAGGGAAATTGGCTGGGGGTCGGACTCCAGCAACAAGGCCACGCTGTGATGGGCATTAGTGGAGGCCTACAAGCCACTCTACCCCTGAGTGGACAGGTACCTGCCAAGGCTCAGTGAGAAGGCCAGTGTGGCTGGGGCATCTGGATACAGGAAGAGCCAACAAGAAAGGTAACCATGGGCAGCTACTGTTGGACTCCATGGCCATTGTAAGGAATTTGGATTTTACTCTCTGGGAAACGGGAAACCCTTAGAGGGCTTTAAGCAGGGACGGGACAGGAAGACGTGGCTGATGCTTCCGTGCTTCAAGGGACATGCCAGTGAAAACAGATTGCATGGGGTCCAGAGGCACCCAGGGGAGCGGGAAGGAGCTGGACCTGTCACAGGAGGAGAGCTGACGGTGTCCTGGGCCAGGGCAGGCTGAGACCTTCCACCTCCCAGTCGACCTCCAGCTTGCTATGCCAGGGCTGGCAAACTTGGCCCGTAAAGGGTCAGGTAGCCTGTGCTGTGGCTTTGCAGGCTCAGAGACGGCTGCAACTACCCGCTCTACCACTGAAGTGTGAACACAGCCATGGATAAAATGTCAGAGAATGAGCTTGGCTTTGCTTTCATAAAACTTTACTTATAAAACAGTCTGCTGCTAACAAAGGCTGCTGATTCCTGTTGGGCCAATCCCAGCTGGTGCTGGTCCTTTTTCATCACACATCCTAGTCAAGGTATTAGTGGTGGTTGCAGAGGGTGGCCAAGAGCTCTAGATGTTGCTGCTGCGTATGTGACAGCCACTCCCAGTAAACCAAACTTCCTGCGTTAGCACTTGAGACCTAAGAGTGAATCACAGCTTCCCACTGTCTGTGAACAAGTTCTCTCTTGATAAAGGAAACAGCTCTTGGCCAGACCTTTTTTTTATTACAGTCCAGTCTCATCAGCTATTCTTCAATAACTAAATACCTTTATTATGTGTAATTAAGACAGCAGCTGAGAAAGGATGCAAATATGCTCTAACATCTGACCTTGCAGTTGCTGGGAGCTTCGTGACCTTTTAAAAGAGCAGGTTTAACCTGAAACACACTTGATGTGAGCAAAATGGGAAAAGGGGCGAATGAAGCTAAAGAAAGGAATTGAAAGATAAAGGGGGCTAGAACTTTGTGTTCAGGAAGTCAGGTGGTCTCGTGCTCACCCCAAGAGCTGAGCTGACTACAATTCTGGGAGTATCCTGACTACCCAGCCAGCAACATCCTCCCCTAGGGCCCCTGCCCCAAAGCTAAAGGCATCATCACAGCAGAAATATGACAGGCTGCCACTTCCAACTTCCACTGGCACTCTCTTTTTAGGAATTTCCTCCACTCCTTGCGTGGCATAGCTGATAGCATTCCCAGACAAGGCAAGTGGAAGGTAGGCAAAGGCAGGAGAAGGGGAAAAGCTGTTTGCCCGCCTCATTTGTGATAAAACGTGGAAGCCAGAAACAACTCATCCTTCTTGCACAGCGCTTGTCCATAGAACTTTCTGGGGAAAAGTTTCTCTCAGCTGCCCGGCACTGCAGCTGCTAGCCACATGTGGCCACTGAGACATAGCTAGTGTGACTGAAAAACTCAACTTTTGATTAGTCTCACTTTAATTTAAATTTGAATGCTCATAGCTACCTGGGGACAGTGACACTGTGGCACAACACAAGCATAGCATGTTGGCGAGGAAGCTGGGCTCAGAGCTAGACATGACCTCAAACACACTGCAATCCTATCTGTAATCCCAGCACTCTGGGAGGCTGAGGTAGGAGGATCACAAGTTTGAGTCCAGCCTGGGCAACTTAGCAATTTAAAGAGTCTCTATTTTAAATTTAAAGAAAAAGTAAAAAAGAAGTGGAGGTGCAGTTCATGGAGAAGGCTGTGACAGGGTTAGCCCCAGGACTGAGACGGAGACAAGACAAGCAAAGCTGGGCGCGCACGCGCTTGGAGCACGGGTTTCCGTCCCGGCCTCCCACTGGCTGCGAGCACCGGTTGCAGTTCCTTTTGGCCATGATTTCTGTCATTTCCAGGATGGACGGCACCATGCTCTAGCGCGGAGCCGCTGTCGGAGTGAAGGGAGTGAGCGGGGATGAAGCAGCGCCAGCAGAAAGGCAGAGCTCGGCCTACGGCCCTGGTCCTCAAGGGGCCTGGACCGCAGGCGGGTGCGGCAGGAAGGGCTGCTGAGGTGTCTGCGCTGGTGCCTCCCGGGGCGTCCTCAGTTCTCAGTGGCACCGCAAAGGGTGGCCTTGAGGGAAGGCGAGGTGAGAGCTAAATACCACAAACCAAGCCCCTGCCTGCCTCTGAGACTTCTTTGAAGAAGTGAATATGGCTTATCTTCCGCTCCATGTTTGGGGCAGCACACCCTGGTAGGCGACCACCTCTCCCAGTCTGGCTTACAGTTTGGGGTGCCCTGTAAAGTGTAAGCAGCCATTGTTAAATTTGAATGTCAAGACACTCAGGAAAACTCAGGAAGAGCTGGGCGGTTTGTAAGTGTGCTCTTCTGCCCTTTGCCTTCACCTTTCCTCCTGTTTTCTGCCTGGAATGCAGGCGTGATGGCTGGAGAGCCGCAGCCTTGGCAAGTGTCCTTGAGGATGGGAGCTCTGTACTACGAAGGATGACTAGGCAGAAATAAAGCGACCTCGGTCTGTGAACACTACAAAGCCACCAGACAAGTCTGGGACTGCCCACTTGTAGATTTCTTTTACGTAAAAAGAACCTGCATATTACAGCTAACCATTGCTCTTTTTTGTTTTCTCTCATACGTAGCAGCTGTGAGTTCGTTAGCTTTTCTTTTTCTACTAACTCATTCATTCATTCATTTATTGAGGTTGGGTCTTGCTCTGTAGTCCAGGCTGGTCCCAGGCAAGCCTCAAACACACTGAAATCCTTCTGCCTCAGCCACCTGAGTCCTGGGATTCCAGGCCTGTACCACCATACCTGTTTTATGTGATGTAAGGGAATTGAACCCATGACCTTGTGCTTGCTAGACAAGTGCTCTAGCTACTGAGCTATACTCCCAGCGAGTTAATTATTTCAAAGCACTGTTTAACTCTACAAGTTCCAGCTTTGTGGTTGTTTTGTTTCGTACCTTTTGTGGTACTGTGGGTCGAATCCACTCTTTTGCACTGAGCTCTATCACCAGCTCCATTTTTAAAGCATCTTATAATACTTTCAGTCAGGATATTGCTAAGTTGCCAAGTTTCCCAGGGTGGGCTTGAACCTTCCAGCCTCCCAGGTAGGGCAATCTTCTTGCCTCAGCTCTCTGAGAATTCTAGGACGGCCGGCTGGTGCCATCCTGCTCAGCTAAATAGAGGTTTTCGTGGCATACGTGGGATGAACGCTCAAGAAAAATCAGTCCTTGTTTCTCCATACTGCCTGCAGGGGGAGTCAAAGCACGGGAGCCACGTAATAGATCTCCTACTCTGGTTAATCTTTTTTGTTAGTTTTTCCACCTTAATTTGTATATTTTTTATCATGCCATTTCTTACTTTTTTTCTTTCTATGGATTCCACGTGTCAACACAAAGTTTCCCGCCAATTAAGTGCTATCAGTTTTCTCAGCATGAAAACCATTTAGCAACCATAGTGGGCATTTTTCAGCTGGGAGTCCCCTCAGCAGCTAATCTCCTTTGAATATGCGGGGGAAATTCTGATAAAATGGCTTCTCGGGAGGCCTGATACTTATTCTCCCTGTCTTCCAGCAGCTGGATTTAAGCACACAAGGCATTAGATTTAAGTGGGCTGTGGGTGGTGAATGCGTGTGATCCCAGAACTCAGGAGGACTGCTGTGAGTTAGAGGCCAGCCTGGGCTGCACCGTGAGTTCAGGACCAGCCTGAACTACAGAGCAAAACTGTCTCAAAAAGAAAAGAAAAAAAAGACTTAATATGTACCAATTGGATAATTTTCTCTAATATTTTGCTTCTGGAAGGAGAGACCCTAGAATGTGGCCATAATTTACAATGCATTACACCAGGCAGCAGTGTCCTGCCTCCTGATATAATGGCTCCTGTGGGTGAGTGTTTGGTGCTCAGTGGTGCCCCAAACAGCCTGCTCCCAGGACATGCCCTTGGCTAGCTCCTCAGCCCTCAGCTGTCCTTGGCACCATTCCTCTCCACAGCCGGGTCCTCTCACGTTTTCTTCATCTGGGGAACTAGCTGACGCCTTTTCAACACATGCCTTTTCCGCACAGGCCCACCAGACGTGGTTTCTATTGTTTGCACACCAAGCATTCCGACTGATGCACATGCTGAGCAACACAAAATTACCCAAACTACCACGCAGAGCTGACCTCATTCCAAGCCAGGAGACACTGTTTATGTTCGCCTGAGCAGTCTTACCTGGCTGTGTGTACACTTCCTTTTGAGCTTCAAAAACACTCACGAACATCTTTCTCCTCGGCTTCATTTCTGTCTCTCTGGATCTCACCATGGGAAACACGGATACCCCCGATGGCCTCAATTTACAAATGAGCCAATGGAATCTCAGTGAGTCAAAGTAACTTGCTCTGTGCGTCAGGCTAGAGGGAATTTCCGCGTGTGGTCCCTAGTCACTCATTCTTGCACTGCGTCTGGTTGTGGGCATGGAGTCTCAAGGTACTCAAGGTCAACTAGGTAGAGATGGCTGACTCCAGGGGACACATCACCTCACCTTTCTAACAAAAGCAAAGCAAAACATAGAAAATGGCAGGTGAAGGTATTTAGAAAGATAGTTAAGCGAGGCACAGTTGTACAGTCCTATAAATCCCAGCTACTCCAGAGGCTGAGGCAGGAGGACTGCAAACTGAAGGCTAGCTTGGGCAACATGCTGAGAACCTGCCTCAAATTAAAGAATATGAAAGGCTGTAGGTGTAACTCAGTGGTAGAGTGCTTACTTAGCATGCCAGAGGCCCTGGGTTCAATCCCGAGTAATGGGGGAGAAGAGAGACGGAGAAGGAGAGAGAGAGTATTTAAGCGACACAGTGAGAACAGAACCAGTGTGATCTAAGCTTCGGCAACTCCCGACTCAGGCACAGAAGTGAGAATGGGAGCTTGGTAAGACTTCCATCAACAATGCAGATGCTAACCTCTGTTACGGACCAGCTGAGAAGGTCTTCCCAAACAGGTGGGGTGGGGTTTTAGAAAGGAACCCAAAATGAAGTTAGGTGGAAAGCTGCCAGAGTCACAGTGAGGGCAGCATATGTTTGTGTTGTGGGAATGTCTGATCTTGCAAAGTATATTACTGCGAAGTGTTCACTTTAAAAACTAATTCTTCCCATGAGAGACAGAAGACATGCCTACTGACTGGGTTACAGGAATGGTGCCTGGCTTACTTACGATCCACGGCAGCATGTTGGCAAGATATTACACCCATTTCATGGATTAGAAACTGGGACTCACAGAGATTGAAGTCACCAGTCACGGTCACACAGTTCGCAGGAAGTAGACCCAGACTTGGGTGTCTTTCCCTCTGGCTTCACCAAGCCACCTCCCGCAGAGCAACTTTACATAATGCATACTCCGGATGCATTTGGAAGGCACTTCTAATTGAAGAGACAATTTACAAAGATTAGATTCGCATACAATTTTGAGAACACACCCACCGCACAGAGCATTATGCATTTCTATAAGGATAAATACTGTGAATCCCATGAAAAAATACTGGGGTGGGGGATAGATAACAGAGGAAGTGTGGTTCATTAATGCAGTAGAAACTGAAACACTACGGGAGCGGGCGGACGTGCAATCCCGGAATATGATACAATAAGCAGCTTCATTAGGAAGGCAATTTATGGGGTGGGAGAGATAATAGCAAGAGAGAGAGGGAGGGGGGGAAATGTAAAAACAAATTACTCTACTGGAAAACACTGATTTGAAAATATTTTATGATGATTGATTTGTGAGAAAACTGCAGTCAACATCCACAGAATGCTTTCTCTAAGAGATCTTAAAAAATAGGTCAGCCTCTCTGGGTTGGACAGGTTGAGGTGTGATTTTCCTCTACGGGGAAAGAGACCAGCTAGGGATTTTCAAAGGCCCCCTTTAGTTTACGATTCTAAGGTTCCACGTAGGGGAGCTTTCTATGACTGTCATTTTTTAAAGCTGGTTAACTCAGTGGCTTTATTATTTTCCCCCCTCTAAATTCCCCACAGGGCTCTAACTAAATCAGACCCCATTTGGAGTGTTGTGTTGCTTTCTGGGCACCACATTTTAAAAGGGACACTGACCTGCTCGGCCTCCAGAGAATGGAACCATGACAAATGGGTGGGAGTTGTCCAGAGATCAATTTTGACTCAGTACAAGAACACCCTTTCCACTGTTATCAGAGCCTCTGACAATGGAAAGAGGCTGCTTTTTTTGCTCCCAGGGCTGGAAAAAGCACAAGCAGAGGGTGTTTGAACAGCTGTCAAAGTTACTCTAGAAGAGGTTTTCTTTTTCTACTCAATTTCCTTCCAAGTCTGACACTGTATGATTGATGGATCACATAACTCTTCACTACGCTTTGCCAAGTCGATAGCTCCTTTTAAATTCTTTTGTCTTGGTTGTTAGCCTCTCCTCTTTACCCCCATTCCCAAAAAAGAAAATAGAAAAGAAAAGTCGGCAAAAAGCAATGTAGGATGACAATAATAGTTCAAACGCTGAGGTCATTCGTCTGACTTGCCACCTTCCGCCATCAGGAAAGCTGGAGGTCAGTAACATGGCTGGTTGATTATCAAAGTAAGGGCATGTAGGGCACTTAGGGCAACGGTGTCTGCACTGGTTCCGCACCACCCCCAACACACAGACCTTTAGAGATTCCTATGTAGGTCCATGTATAGGAACAAAGTGAGCAGAGAACGGGTGAGGTCCACTGTAGGCCCACCCCAGGCCACCCTCAGCTAGGACTCTCCATCTCAGCCGACGGCGTCTCCATCCAGATCTATGATCCCAAGCCTGATCATCAGTTTGATCCCTTCCTCTTAGATGCCTACCTACCACCTCTATATTTATCCATCATTGCATCTCACCATCTCACCTCTGTGCCTCTGCCCTGCCTCCGTCCTCTTCCATAATCTGTGTCTGTATCCGCTCCAACTTAGTCACTTACTAAAGTCAGAGTGATTTTTTAAAAAAACAGAGCCCATCTTGCCACCTGCTACATAGGTATCTCAGTGGCTTCCAGTTGCTGCGGGGCCAAGAGGACTTGGCCTCGGCTCTGCCTGTTGTGGAATCTGTGTGCTTCCTTTGCGCTCCAGCCACACAAATGTCTCCCCTGTCTACATTTTCCTCACCAGGGCCCGGCTCACCCCTGCTTGAGGCCGTGCCTTTTTTACCCCTGCTGGCCTGGTAAAGTCTCCCTCATCTTTCCCACCACAGCCAGTGCCACCTCCACAGGGAGGCCTCTCCCGACGCTCCTGGCCAGATCTTGCTGGCCCAGGATTTATGGCCATGACATACTCCCTCCTTCAATGCAATTCTGCCATTTGGAGTCAGTCATCTCTTCCCTTCCGAGATGTTTAGACCCTCCCATGTCCGTGTGCCGGGCATGGCTGCCTCAGACAGGTGAAGGGAGACGCACTTGGCGTACTCATCCCAAGTGGCTTTTAGCACTAAATGCCATTAGACATGGGCAGTGGGCATCGATGTGGCCTTTCTCCAGTCCTTGAGTCCCTTCCTGGGCCACCCCAAGGCCTCTAATCACCTGCCGGACTTTTGCTTTGATTCAGCAATCTCCTCTTATTTTCGTCTTTTTTGTAATATGATTAAGGAAGATGAAAATGTTTCTGGGACTTGAGTGGAATCTGTTTCTGAAACTTTCTCCAGGAAGAACTATCTGGAGCATTAGGCAGCTGGGGGTTTCCTGGAATGATCTAGAAAGAAAGGAGAACAACTTGTATGCCGGATGCCACACACCATCCGTGCCTGTTGGCCTTTGCATATAAGCTCCTGCTATCCGAAAAGTCCTGCTCTGCCACTGTCAAAATTCTGGTCACTCACCCTTCCTCTGTGCCAGCAAGGCTCCTTGCCTGCACACCTACCATTTTTGCAAGCGTCACACTACGTTACAAAGCTGTGTGCGTGCATGAATGTGTGTGGGCATCTCCTTACTGGTACAGAACTGTTTGAGAACCGCACCCATGTCTTACATCTGGGTGTTCTCGATGCCTATTACCAAACCTGGAAGAAGTGGCCTGGACTTTTGGTTACAAGTTGCAGAAATCAACAAGCCAGGCTTGCTCATGCCACACACCACACACTTCAGCCACTATGTCATCTTTTTCTGTCTCCAAAGCATGGCAATGTTGAGTGTGTACTTCTTGCAGGGAACAACCCAACAGATAGATGTGCTCTGCATGCTGGGTTGTAATCCCTGGACATTGAGGAAGAGGAGGAGGAGGAGGAGCAGAGGGCGGGAAGCGGAAGGAGGCTGATGACCCCTGCAGCTTCCTCGTGTTGAACTCGGAGCCACTGGGCTGGCTGCAGACTCAGCACTGATGGCCTGCCGGTGCTTGGCTTGGGGCTCACCTACTCACCTTCCCCTCCGTCTTCTACTCTCTTACCCCAGCTCTGTCAGGGCTCCAAATTCAGGGACCAGCGCAACGCGATTCCCCGCCCCGTGTCAACTTGGGCTGCGGCTGGTACCGGAGCCCGTGGCATGCTTGTGTTCCAGAAAACACTTGCAAAGTTGGAAAACAACAGCAAGCAGACCCTCCTCCCTATTGGAGCCATCTACTTCACTTTTTCTCAAGTTGTCCTTACTTTTTAATCGCTCGATTTCTTGTCTTTGTTTTCCTAGTTAAAGGCTAACAAAAGAATGAATTGGGTATCTCAGCCGTTTGTGGCCATCATTAATTTCATGGTCCTCTGCATTTATTAAGTCTTATTTCCTCTCCATAATCTCTTTCCCCCTGATATTTGTAACAGCACATCTCACTCTCCTTAATTGCTTTTCTGGTGTGATCCAGTTCTGAGTTTTCACCGCCCTTATCTCTTCCCAACAAGCTTTAACTGAGGCAGCGCATTCTCGCTTAATTCTCTCCCCTTCTCTCTGCAGACTGGAGCGTATTTTTTTCTCTATAGACCCGTCTCCGGTCTTCGGGGGAAGTCGCACTGACTGCACTCTGCTTCTCTGTGTGAAGTCTGGGGCTGGGCTTCAATTGTGCGCCGGCCCCTTGCGCTCCACATGCCCCTTGCCTGAAAAGCACCCGGCTTCTCCAATCTTCTCACAGTGCGCTGAGCCTCACGGTGGCAGGTGACTCCTCGCCCGGCGGTTCTACTGCTTGAACAGACGGCTGTGCCTGGGGCGGGGAGGAAGAAGAGAATCTGTGCAGTGGACACGGGCGTCCGGTGAGCAGCCCTGGCGCCCTGGGCGAGGCTCACGGCGGAGGCGGGGCTGGGCACCTCGCGGGCGCCGCGGGGGCAGGTCATTAAGTGCTGGTTGTCAAGGTCGGTGATGCTTCCCCTTCGGCTTGTTCAGGCCTTTGCAGACGTCCGCCTGGCTCCCTCGCTGCCCGCATCGCCCTCGCAGCTCGTCCGGGTATTTTGCTCCCTTTGCGCTGAATCACTTTCGTTCTCCCTTGACTGGGGGCAGCTCAGTGCCCCGTCTCTGGCTGGTATCTGTCCAGAATCGAACTCACGGTTATGCGTGCGCGTTCTCAGCGCACTCTGGAGCCCGGCCTCCTTTGCTGGTAACATCACTGCCGGAATTACTCCAGAAACATCCCCACCCTCCCATGTCCTCAGCCACCACGTGACGTAAGATGCCAGTTTGCGTCTTTTAGTGAACCACGGCTGTCCTCATGGCTCAGCGTCATCATGTGACACAGTTCAAGCCGATGAGACTAGAGAGGACGCTTATTGAAGACATTTTGGGAAAAACCGCTTTCTTGGTCTTCTGAGAGACCTCCAGATCGCCCCCCCCCCCAAGAGTGGGTCACGAGGGCTGACGGCCATCGTTGGCGTCACATGGGAAGAGCTGAAAACGAAATCCGCGTAGAAGGCCGCCAAGAGCTACAGAAGGAGGCCCGGGCCCTGTGCCCGAGCTGTTCTCGGTCCTTTGTCGCGGAGTCATGGCCGGCATCCGACCCTTAAGCCAATCCTGCCGACACAGCCTCCGAGACACACCCTGACCCCAACCCTTTCCTGGAGGTCTGTGCGGCCTTCTTGGCCCTCCAGCTCGGCCCTCTGCAGGGGCCTTCATACCGCGCCTCTTGCTCCCCCTTGTTCTACAGACTCACCCAGGGATGCCGATTCTCCCTCTCTTCCTCCTCCCTTCCGCCCTCTTCTTCCCACCAGCCAGGTCATGCCACTGGGTCTGCTTAGAGCGCCCCAGAGGCTCTGCGTCCACCTCTGACGTGCTTCCGCGTCTGCCCCTGGCTCTGCGTGACCTGCCTGCTCCCCTGGGACCTGGTCTCTTACGCTTCCCTCTTGGTCAGCCGGGTTCTGCTCGGCTCTCCCTCTGTGCTCTCCCACCACACGGCTGCGTGGTCGGCTGGCTTCCTCCTCTGGGCTCCGCTCCACTGTCACCTTGGCAGCGAGGCTGTTGCCAGCTATTCCTACCTAAAGTAGTGCTTGTGCTTTTGCCCTCAGTGCCCCCGGTGCTGCTTTCCTCTTCTACTAGCGCTCCGATGCTGCACTCACCACTGTGACAAGCTGTGTATCTGTGTGCCTGTGATCACCTGTGTGTCCACCTTAGAACACGCAGCCTGTGAGAAACTTGGACATTTTGTTTGTTGCTAAATATCGAAACTCCTAGAACAGCAACTGGCACATAGCAGGTACTCAGTAGAAAGTAGCCCGCTCAGCGACTGAATTAATGAATGAGCTAATCACTTTCCTATTTGAGTGAAGCATTTTTAATTGGGTCTCTGTTACTTGCAGCATTTAATTAATATTTGCTTTCTAAATGGACAAGCAGTGAATAGCTCAGCTTCGGTAGAGGAACTACACCTGGCACGTGACTGCCCCTGTGAATCGTCGAATCACCAGACACTGACACACACAGAGAATTCTTAGATCCTCAAGCTTTTTCTCAAGATAAACAGGGTAAACGTGCCCTCCCCCGCACGGCAGGGAAACGAGATGTGGCTTTCTTGTCCCTAGCCCGTCGTCTTTTGTACAACTCAGATTTGCGTTTCTGTCCTGAATTCCACGGCTTCACGGCGTGGCCTTCACCCGCAGCCCTGGGGTCCTACAACAACGTGTTCCAATGAGGTCTCTAGGATCTAACCTTTCCGACTCCTCCTTCTCTGGAAACCAACAAAATTCGGCATTTTTTCCCACATGAGATTGTGGGCTCTTTGGGAAAAAGAGAAGCAAACATATGGCTCCCAGGAAATCAAATCTGCTTTATGAGATACCAATTGCCCTCTGTAAATCAGCCAGTGGCAGAAGGTTCTTTGCAGCTGCCTTTTCCTTGGCAGGGCCACGCAGGATGGACACGCAAGTGCTGCTGCCCTGCACGGCTGTAAAATTTTGCACAAGATTTCCTGCAGCCCCTGTCTTCCATAGACACTTTCTCCTTCCCCAGCTATTCTCCACGGACGACATTAACTCTGTTTTTAATTCCTTCCCTTGGCTGCACACTGGTGCTACTCACCAGCCCCCAGTGGACATGCACAGACTTATTGGGTTTCACATGTAATAGATAAAACAGCAGGGGCTTCTAATCTGAAAACGTTTTCCAGGCTGCAAAAGGCTGCAGAAAACCACAGAGCTGCCAATACGGTTCAGAGTTTATTAATACACACTTGGCACAAGTTTGGCACACGACACTACCCTGTTCCCCATGGGGAAGGAAGAGAGATTAATTACATGCACACAGACACAGCCCACGGTTATGGGGCTGGGGGGCTGGGGGCTGGGATGTGGCCCCCTCCCCAGGGCTTCCTCAAGGGTTGCTCTTTTAGGTGATACCAGAGATACACCGGCAGGGGCTCCTGCAGGGGGACGTCATGGTCAAGGGAATTAGGATCCTCTTTCTAAATCTAAAGTTCAAGACACAGTAACTGCTTTACTTGACCCAGAGGTGCTGTGATGACATTCTTACTTTTGTTGTTGTTGTTTAGAAGTCTTTTAACAAATGGTTTGTAGATATTGCATTACAAGGAATGACAAAAGTATTAGTAGCTTTATTTCTTGACTTCCTGATCACTCCATAGAATGCCACTTTGAAATAGGAAAAAAAAAAAAAGAAAATGCTATTTTCTCTAATTGGAGACTGTTCTACTCAAGCTAGACATGGAAAGTGAACGTTTTCCTCAATCTCACAGGCTCTGCTCCCTAGAACAACTGTCTACACTACACGTGGGTCCCTCACAGGAGAGAAACGCCATCCACGTGAATGTTTAACAGTAGTTTCAAAACACATTTTGCTGGCTTGAATAAGTATCTTCGCTTTTCTTAGCCCAATAATTTCATATGATTTTTCTATTTTTGTTTAAAACGTGATCTTTCAGCATTTATGTAGGAGAATATTTCCCATGTGTGTTTTCATCCTGGGATCCCTGGAAGACTTCTTTGGCTTTTGCTTTTTCACAATAAAAGTAAGGAACTGTGTGAGGCCACAAGAGTCCAAACATTAACCCGAGGTAGACCCCGTGCGGGCTGTGCTCTTGCTCAGTATGGCCTTCAGCTCTTTGTTCTTAGAAAGAGGAACTTGAGGGAGATAGAAGCAGAAACTGCCTGTATTATTTAGTAGTCTATGCATGATTGCCTAGAAACAGAGAAAACAGACGGACAAAATATAGTCTTAAAAAAATACTAGAAGCCAGACCCACTTATCCTAGGATGTGTGAAAAGGAGACGTCCATGGAGCATGGATGCAGGTGCCATTGAAACCAGAAAAAAAAATTGTGGGCACAGTCACTCAAGAGCAGAGAAGCAGCAGCCAGCTTGAATTCCACTGTCAGGCCAGAACCCAGGCTTAGGTGCTGCAATTCCATTGCCTTAGGAGGAAGGCAAGACCTGAGATCCCCACCTTCAGGGATAAAAAGTCTATCATGTCAACGATACAGTCATCAAAACCCAGCCGGAGCCATAGCAATCGGCGGTTTGAAACGCATCCTCAACCTGCTCTCTGATGGAGAGCTTAGCGCACGTGCAGACACCTTCTTTCAAGAGGCAGAGCGGCCTCTTCCGGAGCCTTTCTATTCCCCAGCCTTCCTCACGGCTCACCATTCAAGCCTGGAAACGGGGTCCAAACCATCCCAGCTAACTTCTAAGTCGAACAGGGCCCAGACTACACTTATGGTGGACGGGATGGAGGATCACCGCTGAAGAAAAGGCGTCTTTCTGTTCTCCAGCCGGGCTCACGTCTCACCTGTGAGCGGACGATCGATCGCAGTCAGCACCGGGCGTCCTTTCCCTCAACAAAGAAAGCCTCTGCGAAGCCCTGCTCCACCCGCCTGTCCCTCCTCTACCACTCCGACCCCTTCTCCTTCCGTTCTCTCTCTGCTTGCAGCCTCCTCTCCGGTCGCTCCACCAGCCTATTGGCACACTGCCCCCCTGCTGGACTGCTGGACCTGTCTGTGTGTGCACCTGCCTGCCTCAGTTCCTGAGGCCCTTACTCAGAGCCACTGCCGCAGCGAGCCCCTGTGGCCACCACCTCACACTGAGTGACGAGGAGTTGTCTCGCGCTGCATGTAAAACATGACATAGATACTGTGTATGAGTAAGACTATTTCCTTTCTATATTTTATTATAACATTAAAGGAAAATAGCGCAATAAGCCCGAGCTTCATAATTAAATAAGAAAGCTTACATGGTTGCGTCACAGCGAAAAGCACGTGTCTTCCCAGGCACACACATGTGCGGGTAAGTTGAGCTCCTGTTATCAGTAATCACTCTGTTTTGCTCTCCAAAATTGCACAGGCACGTGCAAAGTCTGTTGTGTGCGATTTTGAGGCCCTTGACTGTGTGTGGTGGGCAGGGAAGAGAACTTGGCAGTGTTCTACTGTCTGCCCGCCCCTGCACAGTGTTCGGTCGTCACCTACGCATTCCACACTCAAAAAGCCGCATGACTGAGTCATGAACAGAATAGCTAAAAATCACATAATAATATTTTTGGGTTTTTTTTTAGATCAGGTGACCTTTCATTTTTCCACCATTAGGACATGCTGTCATTCTGAGAGCTGGCTCCTGTAAAGGACACATTCTGCATTTACAACAGCATCTAGGACTGTCGGACTTCAAAACAAGAAGATATTTCTTTTGACAAATAATGTCCACCAGCATTACGGCGTGGGTCAGGCTGTGTTTTAAGGTGAATGGGTAGAGGGGCTGCCCTGGGCCATGGGCAGGCCATGGGCCCGGCATTGGTCTTTCCTACCTAGATACTTAGAACTTCCTGATACAGATTGCTTCCTACCTGTTTCCCCCACTTGGACAGGAGTTAACATGGGCAGGGATTCCTCCCTGGACGCAAGGGAGTGCCCGGCACGAGGCGAACAGGCAGTCAGTACATGTCCACTGCAGAAATGAACGAATGCCACGCAACAAAGGGCTAGCTGCGCTATTATCCCAGAAGAGAGAAGAAGCGTGCGCCTTGCACAACCGTACGTGCCAAAACAACAAACAGCAGACACGACGACTGGACCGTGTGTGACCACCCCGAGAAAGGAGAGCTCACCCAGACGCCCTTTCTGGCTTTGGGTCTGCGTCCCTCCACGCAGTTGGAGTGCTGAGCGTTGTCCCCTGCTCCAGGTTTTCCCGCAGGGGCGCCCTGCACCTGTGTCAACTGAGACCCTGCTTGTCTCCAAGGACCAGCCCAGCGCCGGCTCTCCCAGCTGTCATCTTTGTGATCTCCCGTTAATCCCACCAGAACCCGTGTGGTACTTAGCACAAGCACCGCGGTTCTGGGCGCCGGTCTCAGCTTCCTCGCAGCCTGCGGCCCCTCGGAGAGCAGCGGTCGTGCCCACCGTGCCCACAGTCCCTCCCGACCTCGCCGAAGGCGGCCGCAGGGGCGCGTGGGGCGTGAGGCGCTCGGAGGCCGCGTGGAGAGGAAGCCGGGAGATTCCACGCTTGGGTGGCCGGTAGGGTTGCGCCAGATTCCCATGGAGACCTGCTGCCGCGGCCGTGGGAGGGCGGGCGCATCTGCGAGCCCCTGGACAGAACGCGGGTCTTGCGGTCAGAGCGCCGGCTAAGCTCCTGCCGAACTCTTCGCTGCCAGTTCATCTCCAAACCTGGGTTCCTTTATCTGCAAAACGTTTATGCCAGAGGACCGCTGTGTACGTAAAGGAATGATTTTGAGGGAGAAATGTGCAAATTGAAAAACATGACTCAAGTGCAAATACGTTTCAACCCCAGACAATGAAATTAGCAAGGGTGCAACCCAGGATGTGGCCAGTGGGTGGCAGCAGCCGCCAGCATCCTGTCCCCAAGGTCCTTGGAAATAAAGAAGCCGCTGGAAGGGGATAGACAGGCACGGGGCTGCCTGGGGTGAGTCTGTTCTGATCTCTCCTGGGGTGGGAGCTGCTGTGGCTGACCCGAACCTCAAAAGCCTCCCTTGGAGAGACCGTCCCTAGGCGCTTTTTAAAAAATGGCCACTCGCACTGTAATGATGGTGTCTTGCAATTTCCAGTATAAATAGTACGTTTTTCGTTGGTGACCTTACCTAACCTTCACCATAAACGCTTGGACTAAATTGCGCAAGAGAAATGATCCCCTTTCCTTTCCTTTTTTAGCCACGAGAAAACTGAAGCCAGGGTAGGCGGAGATCACACAGAAAGCAGGTGGGAATGGTAAGAATTCGTGACGAGCACCTGGACTTCGCAGCCCGCACGCCACGTGGGCTCTGCGGTTCGCCGGAGAGCTGCGTGGCTGCCTAAGCCCCCGATGACCCCTCCGGTGGCCTCAGCCAGCTGCGGTCCCTGTCTCTTCCTCTCCCGTGGGCCTCCGCCCCCTCCCTCCACTCAGGCAGTGGGCCATCACCTCCCTTGGTGCCCCGCTTCCCTTGTCCCCTCTGTCTTTGCTCCCTGGCTCACAAACTCTCAAGTCCCGCTGGTTTCCTAACTCAGCAATCCCAAGAGACAAAGGTGGGGGCTACAAAAGAAGAATGAAATGTTGTCGTCCGCAGAAAAACGGACGGATCTGGACAGCACCGTGCTGAGTGACTCAGCCGCACTCAGACAAAACTGCATTTCCTCCGAATGCAATCGGTGGAATCTAAAACAAATCCAAGGAATCAGAAGGGAGACTATTATGGGACAACAGGAAGGAAAGACTGGGGGTTACAAGAGCAGGTAACGGGGGTGCGGATACGATCAGAATATTTTATACATCTCCTCCCTAAAACATGTGACATTAGGAGCAAACTGGAAACAGGAGGTAGCGATTCCAATGTGTTATGTATATGTGCGAGTCTACCAACATAAAACATATTTATCTGGGAACTAAAATGTACTAATGAAAACATGGGAAAATAATTATAATACATAAATTAAGAACCAGGAAAAAACTACTCATACCTAACCAATCTTTTCGATTTTCTGGTTGTTAATTTTTTTCCTCTTTTTTTTTAAGTACTAGGAATTTAACGTAGGGCCTTTGCACTGAGCTATATCCTCAGACCTTTCTTGTTTTGATTTTGTTTTGAGACAGTCTCACAATTTTACTAAATTGGCCAGGCTAGACTTGAACTTATGATCATCCTGCTTAGCCTCCCAGATTGTTGGGATAACAGGTTTAGCGGTGGAGGCTCTTTTCCCTCCTTAAATGGCTGGGGAATCAACCCCAGGACTCATGTGCTAGGCTGGTGCTCTACCACTGAACTACAGCCCCAGCCCACAGTTTCTGAGCACTTGCCCATTTCAGTCTCTGACTTCCTCACTTAGAAATCACTCAGTTCTGACCACCTTGGGCTTTCCTGGCTCACCCTGAAGGTGAAATTTCTGTGTTTCCCCCTCTTCCGGTTCTCTGCAGTACTGCAGTTCCCCTTTCCATGGTTTCACTTTCCAATTTCAATCACCTGAGGTCACCTGTAGTCCAAAACTATTAAATAGAAGCTTCGTAAGTTTTACGCGTCTTTTTGTAAATTATTTTATCCTAGTTGTTCTATTTATTTATTAGCTACTGTGGTTATCCCCTTACTATACCTAACTTGTGACTTACACTTCATCACAGCTTTGTTTGTATAGGAGTAAAAGCCAGTGCATACAGTGCTCAGTACCAGCGCACAGCTTCAGGCACCCGGGGGTTGTTGGGATGTGCGCCCCCGGATTAGCAGGCTGAGATGGGCCTCGCACCCACAATGCGGGGCAGATAGAGAAGCAAGCTGACGTTTGTGGGCAAAGACTAGAATCGGGCACCATGCTGGATCCTGGACGCACAGCAACTCACTTGCCTTTAGGATCGTTTTGAGAATGAAGTGCGTGTCTTCCTCAACAAATGAGGAGACTGAGGCTTGGTGACGTGAAGGAACATCCCTAGGTTTGCACATCCAGTGTGTGACGGGGCTGGGATTGCTGGGGTCTAAGTGCCTTTCTCTACAATCACGTGACTGTGTAACTGGAGACAGAGCAACCGTCACCCTTGGGGACTTCCAGGCTGGTGCCTCTCATCTCAGGAACTCCCACGTCACCCGGGAACTGACACCAGAGGTCAGTTCTCTCCTGTCTGCTGTGTGGGTGGGAAGCACAAGGGAGAAGAAAACTGTTTCTCAGAGGAGGCGACAGCACCTGGCAGAGGTTGGCACTCAGGAGTATTTCGTTCGCAAGATGCACATTTCCCATCATAGGCTGTGGCTTGGTGGCCGTGACAGGAGGCTCTTTGTGAGGACACCTAACACAGTGCCTGGCAATGAAAATGCCTACAGAATCTGATGTGGCTGCACCCGCGGCTGCGGATGCAGCCACTCTGATACACCAAGTTGAACATCGACGGGATTTTATCACCAACAGGGCATGCAGGATGGCCTTATTTAGTCACCGAAGCCATGCAAATGCCGGGTCTTGGAAAACAGTGCCACATCCTTAGCTTGAGTTTCTCTCTGGAGCTTGTGAGAAGATACAGTGGGGCACAAGTGGGTTTAGCAGAGAGGAGACAGAGTTGTGTAGAATGGTGAGGCGTGACTCCGTGACTGACTCAGGGTAGGGACAAAGGAGGCTGAGGAGAAAAAGCAAGAAGGCCCCAGAGTGGGAGTACAAGTCTAAGGGGCTGGGGAATGGGTGTTGGCTTGGCCGAGAGGGACAAGCACGGCCCAGAACTTTCTTGGACTCAGGACCCTCAATCAAATGGTGGAGAGGAGACCAGATTCTTTCTAAAAAATTCTACAATTCATGAACCTTAGTTAGATGGGGTCCCCAGAAATAGTTATTTGACATAGGGAGAGAAGAAAGTGGAGCCTGGAGCCTCAATATTTTATTCATCCTAAAGCAAATAAAACTCATTCTAAAGCAAGAGCCAGGAGTGCGTTTTCTTTCGTCCTCTTCTGCTTCCTGCCCTCTTCTCTTTCTACTCCCAAGAGCATTAGGGTTTTGTTTTTTTGGCGGGTGGGGGAGCCTGTGAGGAGAGTCAAGAACACAGAACAAGATAACTGTTAGATTGCTGTGCGGTCATAAGAGAGGTACTGGAATACTGGAATGGGTCCTAGACCGGATATTTCCCTAAAATAACTTTGAAAATGTGTGCACCCAGAGATGGGAACTGCACCCACTCTCAGTGCTTGGAGTTACCACAAAGCGGAGTGGGCACTTAGAATTAAAAGAAATCAATCGAAAGCAACATGTGTTCAATGTGGAAATGTTCAGATAGTAACAACAGAGAACAGCACGACAATTGCCGGCACCCCATCGGCAAACAGGGAGCTCCTTTGAAAAGGTGCATACCCAACACACGCTTTTTTGAGAAACACAATGAGATAATGCCGCTCATGGTAAGGCATAGTTTGCTCCTAAATGAGCTTCTTTGGGACATCGGTTATTTTGAGCTAAAGATCATTGAGAATCCACAGAAGAAAGAAAATTAACGAGACAGCGTAAAATTTCCTTTTGTAAAGTGATATACGTTTATAAAGGAAATAGTCATTTGTGAAAGGTCCCACCCTTTCCTGTACCAGGAAGAAGATGCTCAGCTTCTATCAACCGATATCATGCGTGTTACAAGCCTTTTACAGAGACAACCTTGGTGTACCATTGTTTTCCTGGACACTGTGTGTCCTGTGTCCCCTGGGCAGAATCCCTAAGCTCCCCTTTTGCTGCTTAGCCTAGGATGGTGTAGGGGCCCAGTTCTAACTCCCCGCTAGGACCCCTCATTACTGGGTGCTCCCATGGGTACATGTAATGCACACGCCCACGAATTTCTGTGGGCTTTTCTGTTGTTGGTCTGTCTTTTGCTAGTCTAATATCAGGGCCAGCAATCATCAGGTGGATAGAGAAAGCAGACTTTTTCCTTCTCATACAATTTTTATCTGTTTTTTCATATTTCACAGCTTATCCGTATAACAGGATTAAACTAACCGTGCTTTTCATAGACATCTAAATTATTTCCAACTTTGACTTCATACTATGGTGCACACACTTACAGCCAAGTCTTAGGACAAATCTTTTACTGTTCCTTTGCAAAAAAGAACAACCCTCATCCTTATGGGCTTAGATCAAAACAAAAATGTGTTTGAGTCTCTGGATTCATGTGTGTGAATTGTCCACAGAATCTGTTCTTATTTGCATTTCTGCTGGACCTATACAAGAATATCCTTCTTTACATCACCTACATGAGATGTGTTTATTTTTAAATGAAAGATAAAAAATGCCCCATGTTCAAGAGGATGTTTATTAATAGGCTGACTATCTTTTCACAAGGTTGCTATTCTTTGCATCTCTTCCCTTGTGAATTACTCCTGTAGGACTCTGATTCATTTTAATATTAAGGATCTATCTTGGTGTTCTAGATTTACAATAAAAATTAGTTTTAATGATATCAACCTCTTTCATGTGTCTTGCAAATAATTTTTCTATTTTAAAACTTGGTCTTTAAATATTTATAGACTTTTTGTATATTTTAATAGATTTTTTCACATGAAAGTTTAAGATTGTACTGAGGCAGGCCTGTGGATCGCGTTCTGCCCCTGACTCCTGCCCTGAAGCCAGGCTCACCAGCCAGCATTGAGTTAGATGAGAGAGAAAGAAGAGTTAATGTTTCAAAAGAGGAACAGGAAGCTGCTTCCAACTTGCCCTGTTACAGCATTGGAAAAATTACCAGCACGAGAGGGAAAGAAAGCGAACTCTCCTAAAAGCTGAGGTTAAATAAACCCTGGCTCCCCCCCCCCCCCCCCACCATGGCTGGCTTTGGGTGGGTACATGGGAGTTGGCCACTAGAAACAGGGACCCTACCTTTAATTGTTTCTCAGAGTCTACCCACACTTTAGAAGGAAAAAAGTCTCTTAGCATGTTAAATTTCACTGAAAAAGGTGGCCTTTGCCAAAATTTCAATCATCACAGAAGTTGATATAGAAAAAAAAAGGAAGCTTCCTTTTAGCCATGTTGCAATGTAAGTTCTGAAAGGTAAGCACTGTAAAACGGCAGCACGATTGGCAGACTTTCCCCACCCAGACGTTGTTAATATCATAGTGGAGCTCAACCTAGGCCTTTATAGCATTACGATGTGGTATAATATAAAAAAGCGTTACGTTATGTTGTTTTATAGCTTTCTTTCCTCACATAGGTTCACATAGTTTACTAACATCTTACCGAATCTTACTTTTAGAACTGTTTTATTCCATTTTGACTATCTATACAATATTTCACAATGTGAAATAATTCAGTTATTCGCAATTTTTCTTGTAAGAAATACTACCACAAATCCTTGAGTAAAATGTTTGCATCCTTATCCATCATTTTATAGGGCATATTCTCAAAGAAAATATCTAGGCATATATATATATATATAAAAAGTTTTGGTGGAAGTTGCCAAATTTTTTATCTAAGAGTATCAATTACATTCTTCCAAGATTGTACAAAGGTGCCTGATAGCCCTGCATATCACAAATGTAAATTATTATTTTTAATGATTTTGTCGACCTGATGGTGAAAATAATATTTTGTGGATAGGATATCTATATTTTTTGGTGACATTAAACTCTTCACTCACTTTATATTTTTTAAAGTATTTCTTCTGCAAGCTGATAATTTATATCTTTTGCCCATTTTAAAACTTCTTACTGATGACTAAAAATTTATGTGTAAGTAAAGAAATACATAACCAAATGTTGTTGTGAGGTAAGAACTTATCACACATGTATGAGTCAAATGTTATATCTCGCTTCCTTTTACACATTGGTAGGAATTTACTGCTTTGGCTTAATTTTATTTCCTAGGCAACTTTTTGAGAGCTGATCTGCATATTTGTAACTAAAGTTAAAAAAAGTCTGCAATTTTTCAGAGTATTGCTCTCTGTGTCCTAAGGAATCATACACACGGAAATCTATTGTGGGAGTCTGGCTTTCGTCCGTCCTTCTGCACCGGATCTCCCAGAGTGCCCTTCTCAGCACACGCGGGTCTGTGCCATCACTTCTGTTCCCGCTTCACAAATTTCCTGTCCGTTTTCTCTCCCAGTCCCCTCTCACTCCCATACAACTCCCTTCCCTTAGCCATCTGTGGCATTAACTACACAAGACACTTTTAAATCTGGCTTGGGAAAATTTTCTATCCTCCATGTTTCTTATTTGTTTTGAAGCAAATTTTTATTTGTATAACTGTGGATTTCAGATCTAGAGATTTAAAGTATTTACAGCTGAGCCTCAATTTATGTTTCTTTTATCACACGGACAATTTGAGAACATAAAAAAATACTTTTCAGCAAAGAAGAAAAAAAGCCACTTTGTAATCATTTCCTATGTATACATTTTACGATGTTTATTATTGGCAGATAAACAGTTCCGTTCTGCTGTTCCCATCTGAGCATTTACCCGCGTTTCTATGTGGTTTCTATGTTACCTCTATGTCAGAGGTAACACGTCTGCGTGAATAGAAGATGGGTTGTGTTGTTGAACTTGGCTTCTTGTTTACAAAATGGTGATCCTGGTCGCTCACTTACCTTCCAGTTGCTTTTCTTTCAATGAGATAACGAAGCCCACCGCCCTCCATTTTTTTTTGGTGAGAATTAAAATGTGATGAGAAAACAGGTTCCCGAGTACACCTGTTTCTGCAGAGACACCCGCCAGAAGCACTGGTTTGCTGAGTGCTGTGTGTGTGTGTGTGTGTGTGTGTGTGTGTGTGTGTGTGTGTGTGTGTCCTCTGCTGCTGTAAGCAAGCAAAAAGGAGAGACACGTGGTTCAACTTCCGGGGGTGGATTCCACCAGCCCCCACCCCCCTTTTTCAGTTCTTTTTGAAAGAAGAGCTCAGTCAGAATCAACAAAAGAAAACTGATCCCGAAGATGAGAGCCTCCTATGAAAGTCTAACCAGTTTCCTCCTAATTTTCAGCTTTTCTATCAAAGGTAAGTTGATGGGAGGTCCTTCAGTGTCACCACCAGAAGCCCCCGGGGAGACAAGGAGCCTCTTCCGCGCACCGGAGTCAAAGCACTCGCATCCCGGCTTTCCGACGGAGTCTGAGGCCCTCAGCCGCTCTCTTGCCTTCCCTAGGTGCCATCTCCACGCACACCGGGGTCGTCTGGGGCGCCTTGGGTCAGGATATCCACCTGCAGATCCCTGGATTTCACATGAGTGCTGTTGTCGACGACATACGATGGGACAAAGGAGAGACCAAGGTGGCACAGTTCAGGAAAGGCAAGGGCTCAGCTCCGCTACATGAAACATACGAGATATTTCCCAACGGAACTCTGAGGATTAAAGATCTGAAGAGAAATCACAGCAGCATGTACCACGTGGCTGTGTATAACACAGATGGAAAACTTGTGCTGGAAAAGACGTTTGATCTGAAGGTTCTAGGTAAGTCTTCCTCCCTTAAGCTTCTGTATCTCAGCGTGCGTGTTGTTTAGTAAGGCGGGAAGTGGCATTTATTAAATGTCCCCCGGCTTGGCCGCTGCTTCAGTGGCAGCTCTAAATGAAAAATCGAATATACGTACCATCCCTGCCCCACTGGAGGCTCCAGCTCTCTCTGGGTGTGCTGAGGAGGCTGTCCATACATGTAGAAATGCACAGCTCACGGAACCGCAGGGCTCTCTGCCCACAACTCTCTCTCAAGGCCTGGATTAAGTTTGCACTCATCAGGAGGGTGGGGGTGGGCAGAGGAAAAGTGGCTGTCTCGGGTGGGGAATGAGGGGGAGCAAAATAACCGAGAAGGAGAGGCTGTATGGACAGCGAGTCCACCTTCAAGGCGTTCTACGACAGGAAGGGCTGGAAATGATAAATTTAAAGATGATCAGCCCTTGTTTAAGATCTACTCAAAATCATAGTGCTCAAAAAAGTTTTGAGACGGGCCCAGGCTGGTTCTGAACTCATTAAGTAGCCCAGGCTGGCTTTGGATTCAAGGCAATCCCTCTGCCTCAGCCTCCCAAGTTTTGAGATTATAGTCATGTGCCACCACACCCAGCTTATGTGGTGCTGGAGAATTGAACTCAGGGCCTTGAGCCTGCTAGGTGAGCGATTTAACCACCGAGCTATTCCTCCAGCCCCTGAAAGGCGATTTTTGCTTATACATTGAGAAAATGCACAAGGCGTGGCATCGATTGTGTCCCCACAGAGAGGGTAGGGATGGGTGCTGAAGGTGGAGGTAGAGAGATCAATGGCAAAGGGGCTACCGGGGTACAATCCTGGTGAGATGAGGAGAGCCACAGGCAGTTCTTGGCTTTGGGTGTAGATGCAAGTCAGCAGAGATGGTATTCAAAGTCACCAGTGCCCAAGCCCCATTTTAGACCAATTATATCAAGAAATTGTTTTGACTTGGTGCCTGGACACTGGTAGGTTCTAAAGCTGCCATGTGGTTCTAGAGAGCCACCAAAGGTGGTAACTGCTGTCCTGGACTCCAGGGAGCCTGTGGTATGCAGTGGCACTGAGTCTACCTGGGGTTCTATGTGAGGAACAGAGGGGCAAGGTGGCTTGAGAAGGACAGAAAGGGCAGCAAGAGAGACTGGTTAGCAAGGGATGAGAACCCAGAAGAGAGGCCACACTCGCAGTGGAGCGGAAGCCAGGAATCCCGGCATGACCCAAGTCACAAGTTGGGTAGGCCCAGTTCTGATTACTCAACAAGAGTAAAGCCATGATTTAAACTCAGGGATCCTTCTAGGAAAGAGGCTGACATTCCCCAGCCCCAAAGAGTTTCATGTGATATAATTCCTATGCCATTTAATTTGTCTAGTTAACACGTAAACTTCACTGACTTTTGTCTGCTCACAGAGTTGTACACACATCACCACATTAAACATTTTCACTGTCCACAAAAGGAAACTCCCCAAAGCTTGGCTCAAAGACAGTGACCTCAAGTCAACATCACATAGCATCTTAATTGGTGAGCTGGTCAGCACTGCTTGTCGCATGGGCTTGGCAAATTTCCTGTCTTCTCTGAGTCTGATTTTTCCCAGTGCACGTTAAATATCTCTTATATAAAATACTAGGAGTAGAAATGGTTCTGAATTTGAATTTTTGAATTAGAGATACTCAACCCGTAGCACCATCAGGGAATATCCCATGAGATGCTGTAAATTACCTTCGAGTCTACCCCTTCACCTTCGTGAACCAGCTGCGCCTGCTGGCTAAAGACACAGCAGCAGAAAACCCCTTGAAAGTAGCTGTCGATGGAGAAGAAGATAATTATTTCCGTAGCCTGGAATTAAGGAGTTCTCATTTGCGAGAAGGACTTTGGTCAGGTCATGTCCCTTCTAGAAAGTTGCCTCACAGTAAGGATAGGCACAAAGAAAGCACAAGACGTGGTCCTTCATTGTTCTTATTGGTAAAACACTGGAATGGATTTAAAAGTCTCTAGCAGTTAGAAAAGTACTAACTAAACGAAGAATGCATCATTTAAAAAGGTGGTGGAGATTGAGATTGACCTATGTTCATAAAAGAAAGAATTTCATAATAAATTTTGTAATATAATTTTATAGTAAGAGGAAAAAGGTAAGGCAAGAAGTAGTGCATAATTCAGTTTTCATTCTAAAATATCATCCTATTGACATGTTTGTTTATACACTGAAAGTATTTGGTAAAGATGTATGTTAAAATATTAGTAATTATTAACTGTGAATAGTGGCATTGTAGGTAGTTTTTAATCTGCTTTAAATTTTTCATATTTTATATCTTTTTATAATAATTAGAAGTTACTATCAGAAAAAAAGAAATTTTCTACTCTGAAGAAAAATACTGTGATTGAAGACTTAGATTGTATACACTTCCATTGCATGCTGATGTTCCTTCATTTTTAAAAATTCTGGATTACATAGGTTTTTGGGATGGGAAGAAAATTTCATTTCCCCATGCCTGTATATTGAGACACAAATGGAATTTGACTGGGGTGGCCTATGGGGATGATACTATTGTCTGGCAGCTGGAGAAGGAGGCATGATTGAAAGCTAATCTGGCTATCTGCCTAATGAATGGAAAGAGATTGGAAGAGAAGAGTGGCATAAAGGATTAAAAGAAAGGAACAAAAAGGAAGGAAAAGGGGTCACCTGGTTAGGACCTGGTAGAAATTTGGGCCTGACTTACCTAGTACCCAGGCTGGGATGCTTTCTTTTATGACAAAACCTTTAGATGTTATGTCAGAAAAGTTTATGACTATGACTGTGAGAATGACCATTAAAAATTTGCCCAGTGCCTGACTACTGGTTGTTCGGTAGTGACAGGTAAGAAGTATTTTTCTTGTTCTCTTAAAGATGAGGTCCAGAGTGGCACAGTGAACAACCAAGCAGCTTTGGGCTGGGAAAAGGCAGAGTTGGGTCTCTGGTTTTCAGCCTGGTTCCTTTCCTTTCTAGTGTCTTGAACTCCTTGTACACACAAACACTCATGCACCACCGGGTCCTCTGCTCCCTCAACCTCATGAAGGTGAGGGATGGAGTGGCTGACCAAGGTCCCAGGCCACATGTGTAACAATTCCCCTAGGGTGCAGTTCCTGGCCGCTCTTGAAGTATGACCCTCATCAAGCTCCTTAGGTGAGTGGAGGTCAGTACATATTGTACTCCTGAACTTGAACTCTTAAGAGCAGGATTCTTTCAAATGGGCACTCAAGACCGCTCACTGAACATCAGAGCTTTGGATATTTCATCTGTTAATGAGAAGAAAAACTTCATTCTTTCTGTTGAAATTACATATTATCATGTGACATCTTTAGAGAACGCAGCACATAACCATTAGCTATGATATACTTTGTAACCATGCATCCATGAACCTCACCAAAAATAGTTTGTTCTGAAATATGTGAAGAAAATAAAATAACAATGATTTTCAAAACTTGCTAAGAGTCTTTGAAACTATTCTCTGGTTCCAAGCACCTTTGTCTAAGTAGACATTCCCATTAAAATCCTAACAGGAATCAATGAGATCTTCATTTTCTTTTTAGAGATGGTTTCTAAGCCAGAGATCTCTTGGAATTGTGGCAATACAACCTTGACCTGTAAGGTACTGAATGGAACTGACCTTGAATTAAAATTGTATCAAAATGAGAAACTGCTCAAGCGAAGTGACCAGAGAGTCATCACGTACCGGTGGACAAGCAGGGGCACGGCATTCAGGTGTACAGCCAACAACAGTGTCAGCGAAGCATCCACGATGGAGCCTTTCAGTTGCTCAGGTACGTGGCGTGCATCACCAGTCAGGATGTCCCAGGTTCAACTCCTGCTTCACCAGTCAGGATGTCCCAGGTTCACCTCATGTATCACCAGTCAGGATGTCCCAGGTTGACCTCGTGCATCACCAGTCAGGATGTCCCAGGTTGACCTCGTGCATCACCAGTCAGGATGTCCCAGGTTGACCTCATGCACAGCCAGCAGGCACATGGGTGGAGTGGCAGGTGCCCCATCTGCTGCAGGGCACAAGTACCTCGGCTGGGGACTGCTTTGGCTGGAGATGAGAAGTGAAAATTCAGGAAGCTTTTGAGATGCTGGTGCTCTCTGGTTCCCCATGTTGGAAATCCTCCCTCTGAGTATAATTGGACCTCAGTCAGATTAAAAAGACCCTCTTCTGGCAGAAAGAACAGAAGATGGATAAGAAGCAGCAGAGATCATCTCATATAAGACCCCTCCACTCTCCCCTCTCTCTGGGGAGGAGAAGAGAGTTGCTCAAGATCCCTCTGCTAGTTCATGACCAGGACTCCCTCTACACGTATGTTGTTTTGGAGGGGTTAGTGGTCAGCTAGTAGTGACCCTAAGAGGCAGGGTTGGGGAATGGAAACTGGAGGCCGGAGAGCACTTTGGACACAGTGCAGCAACATTTTTATCATGCAGGAGACAGCCTGGCACTAGGATTATTTCCAGATAGTCCTAAAATTCTCAGAGCCTAATTTATCCGTGTCTCAGTTTACCAGATTGCCCACCACTAATTTTGAGAAGCAGACTGCTACAGTACTCAAGCTGTGGCCTGGAAGACCGAGGCCCAGGTCCATCTCAGTTTAGTTGAATGACCTTGGCAGAGGTCATTCCTCTCTCTGGATTTTACCTTCCTGATCCACAAAGAAGATAAGCTCCAGAATCACAGAATATCAGATGAGGGGGCTGCTGGATCCGCTTTCAAGTTTATTGCTGTTGACCATTGAGCTATCTCACAATATGGCAGCTAGCTTCTGGCAGAGCAGTGTCAGAGAGGGAAAGAATTACGTGCCCAAGACAAAAGTCATGGTCTTCTTATAACTTCATCTCAAGAGTGAGAGCTCATCCCTTCTTAACCGTAAGCATTCAAAACAAGTATGTCCAGCCCACACCCACAGGGGAGCGATTATGCAAGGCCCAACATGGAGGGTGTGGGGGTGTTGGAGACTGTCTGCCACAGACACAGGCTAGTGCCACTTTATCCCTCAGGTTGGCCCCAGCCGCACTCCCACAACCCCCGTCACAAAGACAGAGCGAGCAAAGCTTGCCCCTTTTGACTTTGTGACCTCCTTTCCCCTTCAGGAGGCTTTTGCTTAGAGTTGCTGTATTTCACAAACAAAAGTGTAAGCCAAGCCTCACGGTGCAGGCCTGTAATCCCAGCACTTGGAGAGGCCAAAGTAGGAGAATCTCCAGTGTGAGCCCAATTGGGCAACTTGGCAACTCAACAAGACTGTGTCAACACAAAAATAAAAAATGGGGGGGGGGGGGAGCAGGATATAGGTCCATGTGCAGGCTCTGAGTTCAATCCCCAGTATTGCAACAAAACAAAACAAAACAAAAAATAACAGTAACAATGAAAAAACAGTTTGAGTATTTTCTACGCCTTGCATTCTTTTGCAAAATCACTGAAATTCAAATTTAACTAACTGTCCTATCTTTTGCCTGTAATTCTACTCTTTAGGTATTTATTGTTTATTTATTATTCATTTATTTTTGAGACAGGGCCTCACTCTGTAGCCCAGGCGGGTCCTGAACTCATACGGAGTCCAGGCTGGCTTTGGACTCACGGCAATCCTTGTGTCTCCGTCTCAGAGTACTGGGATTACAGGCGTGCACCACCATGCCCAGTATACGTGGTGCTGGGGAATCAAAATTGGGTACTTAGTACTTGTCTTAGCGCTTGCTGGTAAGTGCTTTAACCGCTGAGCCATTCCTCCAGCCCCTTGTGTTTACTTTACCTAGATCCCACCAGTGTAAAAATATATGTACATTAAAGAGGGAGAGAGGGAGATGAGGGCAAAACTTGAAGGTGGGAACGTATGTGTCCCTCATTCACTGGTGCAGAGCAGGAGCTGGTCCCGAAATGGCCGCTGGGGAATGCAAGGAATATTCCAGGGAGGTTGTGAAGGAAGTTGCTGTTCTTGGAGACCCTAAAAAAGACTTGGGCAGCTCATTCTAAAAGGCCAGAGCAGAATGGAACAAGGGTCCAATTCTAAGGATTTGGCTTAGATAAGGTGATTGTGTACTTAAAACCAAATACGAGGGAGAAAGAACAAGTTGCATGTGTGATAAGTCCTGGACCCTTGGCATAAACTCCCAGGCATGGCATCTCCAGGACGTATAGGGCTATTAGATGGTTAGACCGAGGAGCTAATTTTGAATAATAAAGCCACAGATGCCTTGGAGACAAGCTGGAATGTCTCCACCAAGGGCGCCAGTCTAACTCTAACCATCCAGCGCCCAGCAGCCCCAGTGGCTTCTGCAAGCCAACAGGGCCTAGAGCAGCAGGCCTCAACAGTTTGGGCAGCAGGGACCAATTTTGTGAAAGATGATGTTTTTGCATGAAGAGAATTGCTAATACTCAGCTCCTCAGCTCATCAGGCACGGGATGCTCATGCCCAGTTCCCAGTAGGGCTCATGCTCCTGGAAGAATCGAATGCCACCACGGACCTGGCAGGGCCACAGCTCGGGTGGTAACAGGAGCAACGGCAGATCCAGAGGTGAAGCTTTGCTTGCTGGCCATGCTGGCTAGCCCCTTTCCTATCAGGCCACAACTGGTCTGTATGCCCTGAAAAACTGGGGGCTCCTGCCCCAAAGCACCCTGACTCAGTTGTGGGCCCAGCTTCAAAGGCCCAAGATGAGGCTTCTCATCTACCGGCAACTGACAGGCAGGGCATAGAAGGCTGTGAGTGGCAGGCCAAGAATGGGTCGGAGACAGTAGAGACGAAGAAAACCCACATGAAATAAGCACGATAGCTGAACATTTGCTTGGTTTGGTGTCTGAGCCACTGGTTCGTTCCTCAGGGCCCATCCTGGTTTTATGTAGAGTAGATTCTCCTAGGATTGTTTGACTGGCTTTTGTGATGCTCGGCTGAGCTCCACAGTTCATTCTCCCATCGTACCGGACCCCTGGCCCCCAGCCCCAGCTGCTCCTCTCTAACTGGTACTGACTCACAGAGGGCAGGTGGCCCAGCAGCCCTCCTGGGAACCAGCTACCAGCAGCACCAGCGCAAAGAGAAGAGCGCCAGTGAGAGCAAGGCCTCACATTCGTGTGTTGGTTTATAGTTTACAAACCACTTTCACATCCATTATCTGATTGACTTCCAACAGCCGCCCTGTGATGCAAGTTTCACTGTTTCTATTTTAAAGAAGAAAACAGACACAGAGAGGCAGAGTAACTGCCAGAGGTCTCACAGCTTCTGTCTAGAAAAGCTGGACTCAAATTTGGCTCCCTGAACACTGAAGTTCTTGCTTCCCTTGCTGCACTATGAGGACTACGGTGTAGGAATTGAAGGCCCAGGCTGCTGCTAGTTCCGTGTGTGTCAGAGCTCCTCTCCTGGTCAGAGGAGTGTCAGAGGAGACAGAGGGGCACACGGGAGATAGTCACTCTGAGTGTTTGGAAACTGTCTAGTCAGAACCAAGCCTAGTGCTGGAGGGCAGCCGGATACCAGAGCTGGAAAAGCAGAACAGAAACACGGAGACAAGGGGCTGCTCAACGAACCACTCTAGGACAGAAACTGTGTGGCCTCAGGCAACTCACCCTCCCTCTCTGGGCCTCATCTTTGCAACTCAAGATTAAACTAAACACTCAATTGTCTTTAAAGTCCTCTGGTCTGAAATTCTGTGGTACTGCCCTGGGTGGAGGGTGGTGACAGGCGCTTCTGGTCCCTAGGGGTGTCATAAACCACCTTGCCCTAGGCCCCGGGCCTCTGAGGGCACCAGCACATCCTTCAGAAGTTTGGTCTCCGTGAGGCTGGAAAGTCCCATCCACTCATCAAGCCCTTTCCTCTGCTTGGTGAGGGAGGCCTGGGCTATGAAACGAGCTCTCTGCCCAGGGCGCTCTCACACCCATCCCATGTCGCTCCTTCTTGCAGGGAAAGGCATAGACCTCTACGTCCTTCTTGGCATCTGTGGAGGAGGCGTCCTCCTGCTGGTCTTTGTGGTACTAGTCATTTTCTACATTAGCAAGAGGAAAAGGCAGAACAGTAGGAGATGTGGTAAGCAGTCCCTCTTTTGTGTCACCAAAAGCCACAGCAAATCCAGTGGAAATATCTCGTGGGGATAGCACTTTGAGTCTTTCAGAAAGAAAAGGAGGTGTGTAGTTTCAGAACGTCAAAGTTGAAAACAGAGGTCATAGCTTGTTCCATTTTGTGGTTAGCTTGGTTTTAGAAAAGCCAGATGCTTAGCCAGTGACTGTGTCCAGGTTGGCCTTGCTGGAATCCACCAGAAGAGGCCTACTTGGTATAAGGCTGAAATGGAGGGTGTTTGAATGGGCCACGCATCTCCACATGGGCCCAAGATTTTGCCACATCTATGAACAAGCAACTTGTCTGTGGGTGGCCCAACCTGTGTTTAAGACCAGACTCCTAGGAACACAGACAAAACCCCTTCAAGCCGTGAGCTACACATAGTACAGTCATTCCAAAATGGGTCAACGGGACTTGGGTTTGGATCTCAGTGGTAAAGTGCTTGCCTAGCGTGACTGAGGCGCTGGGTTAAATCCTTGGTTCTGTAAACAAACAAAAGCCAAAACACAGGGTAACCGTGACTTTTGTTCTAGCTGACTGTCCAACAGGAACATGTTAGGGCTGAAGGTGTTGTTTCCTCAGATCAGGATTATTAGACAGTCTGCCAACGAGAAAAATGGCTAACGGGCTCATTAGCAGGGATTGGGCTCAGGGCGCCTCCAGGCCATCAAAGCAGAACACATCAGGGAATAAAGTAAGCTGCCTGTAAGTGGGGTGGGGCGTCAGCCCCCTTTGGACATTCCAGTGGGAAGGCAAACTCCTGGATTCTGCGTAGTGCTACACTCACAGCAGGACTAGGTATCCTTACAACGCGTCTCTCTGGAGTAGACCTAGCAATTCCCACACTGGCACTTCAGCAAGGCCCACGGACCTAGTGTGAGCCTCCCTGGAAAGTGGCAGTCAGGAGCCCTTGCCCCTTTAGATTGGGCTTCCTTGTTTCACGTGTATTTTCTCAGTTCTCCCTCAGTCACCTTTTCGGGCCACCGCTGCTCAACTCCCCGTCTTACCACACCACATCCCCAGCCTGGACCGCCCCAAGCTGTTGTGCCCTTACTCTCTGCCCCTGTGGAAAAGGGTCCCTTGCGCAGTCTCCAGGCCCCAAAGCTTCCTCATCTCTGCCCTGCCCAAGCTGTTCTCCACTCCTTACCTGCAAAGACTCTTCCTTCCCACCTAGCCATAAAAAAATGATGTATTCTTCCAAGGGAGACCTCACATGTCACCCCAAGGCCGGGCAATCTCTGCCATCACCACACGGAAGTGGGCAACATGATAATTAAACTCATGTTGACAAAGAAGTCACGTGTGCCAAAACTAAGCTTTCTGCTCTAGGGTCAGTTTTCAGTGACCTTAGGGGACAGACAGCAGCAAACAGACAATACAGGAGAAGCTCTGTGAGGTTACATTGCCTAAAAATCCTAGACTGAGTCAAAACTGGGACGATGCTGATGTGAGGAACCCAGGGCACAACACGTGAGGAGACTTTCACCTTTCCTTTGCATGACCCCAAGTGGCATCTCTGTATCTCAAGCCCCACCTGTCTACTCACGCTGCCCTCCTCCCACCCTGATTGGGTGACCGGGTGATGCAAACAGAGGGAAAGGGCAGTGAGCCTGGAGGAACCCCTTGGGGCAGAGGCTGGACAGTGACTGAAAGTGCAGTAGGGAGCGTGCTGAGGACCCGCAATCTCCTTGGGCCAGGCAGGTGCTCAGAGCCATGAAGGCCTTGTCTGTGGAACCCAGTCTGAGGACCTAGCCACTTGACCATACCCGAGTCCTCTGCCCAGAGCGCACGCCTCGCGCGGTCTGCGCCTCTTTGGTGGCAGATGCTGTGATTTGCAGTCCTGCTTCTCTTCTGATTTTTAGACTTCCTGGGGCCACTGTTTGTGTCTGAGTCAGCATTGCCACTTTGTCACAGCGCCCAACCCCTCGAAGCTGAGGAGGAGCAAGTGAACTCATTGCTGGACAACCAGCCAGCCCAAGCTTGCCGCCTGGGATGAGGAAGGGTCACTCCCTACCTGCCTCACAGCTGGGAGCAGGGAACGGGGAGCAAAGTCTCGCCGCAGCTTCCCTGAGCATAGCTTCAGCCATCACAGACAGCGTGAAGTACGTTTGTGTGCTTTCTGTGCACTTTCGTCTGTGTGTGTAGGGCGCACGCAGGCCACCGGGATGGCAAAATCACACTGTGTGACTTCGAACCCTCATGTACAAAGCCACCTGATACATTTCCAGCAGCCCGAGGAGGCTCCCCGAACGGGCATCATGAGTCTGCAGTCACAGAAATACTCACAGAGGGCCAGGGCTTCTCAGGCCTCTAAGGAGGCAGCAGTCCACTCACTCACCCCAGGACGGAACAGCTCCTCGGCCCCCTTGGCAGCTAGTAAGGGCATGAGGCTCAGAATACCTACCTAGCTCGGAGCCTAGGGTCGGCCACACAGGACCAGAAAGGCCCTTCAGCCCGTAGCAGCTGAGCGTCTTGAGGGATTTCCCATGAGACTTTATAGCTGCACAGGAAAACCTATGTTACCCTTAGGCTTGGGCCTAAGGTACAAGCTACAAAAAGGAGAAAATCCCAAACAGTGAGGAGAGGAGTAATCGCTCCATCTAAGCCCAAGAGGGTGAGTCTTTCTTATGAATTTCTGAAGGACTAGTAATTTTCTAAGAACTAACAAGCCCCTTGTGTGCTCTCCAACCTCTTGCCAGAATGTGGGTTGCATGACAACAGAACTGGGAAAAAGGCAGATCTACTAGCGAAACCCAGAGAGACTGCAGTTCCTAATGTCCCCACGACACACAGATCCCCTGATGACTGGCTCCAGCCGTGTGACTCACTCTTGGGGCACAATCTCTAAGGCGGCACAGAGGCTGGGCTCTGGGGTCTGGTGCACAGGCACAAACACTGGACCCCAGATACTCCCTCTCCAGAGCCCCATACTCAGCGTACTTTGTGGTTAGCATATCTGTCTCCCCCACCAGACCCAGAAGCCCTGGAGGACAGAGGCAGTTTCTGTTTCTCCATCACACCCCAAAAAGCAGCTAGCAGGGTGCCGCTCACCTAAGAGGCGCCCAGCACTGACACAGATGAGCTCTTGACAGGTCTTTTTTGTTGCAGATGAGGGCATGGAGATAAGCACCCACAGAGCAACCACCAAGGAAGGAGCCCGGAAGCCCTCCCAGGCCCCAGTCTTGCCAACCCCAACTCCTGCAGCTTCCCAGACTCCTCCACCACCCAGCCACCGCTCCCAGGGCCCTCGCCAGCAACCCCTGCCTCCCACCCACCGTGTCCTGCAGCGGCCGCAGCGGAGGCCTCCTCCATCAGGCAGCCAAGTCCACCAACAGAAAGGCCCTCCGCTTCCCAAACCTCGAGTTCAACAAAAACCTCCGCACGGGATGACAGAAAACTCCTTGTCACCTGCTTCTAATTAAAAAAGACAAAAACTTTTTTTTTCTAATAAAAAAACACCCTGGGGTTCTTCACTCCAGTGTGCAGGTCCACTTCTCCATCAAATGGTTTCTACACGGAAGACACGATGCCCCTCAAGGCCAGCAGGCCTTGGGGCCTAACACCTGCAGTCTGTGGCTTCCTCTCAGATCTCTGTCACATCAGGAAGAGAAAAGTAATAGAAATATGATTGTGACAATGACAGATGACAAAGCACAAAAATCTTAGCCGTGATCTCGCCTGTTTCAGATCCCTCGCAAACATGCCGTGCCTAGTGGGTTGTGGGCCTGTGTTGCCTACAGGTGGCCTGTCTGCTCGAGAGATTCTCTGGAGTCTTATGTGCTTTGGTAAACATTGGCCCAATGTCCTCGAGTGAGAGTAAAATAAAGGCTTTGACTTGACCCCAGTGTTTACTCCCTGAAGGAGAGAGCCCAGAGTCCAGGAGGGAAAGCTGCAGAGTAAGGAACTGGCTCGTGGCTGTGACCACAACATCAAATTTGGTCAACGTGATTTGCCTGAGCCACCTGAATTCCCACCATCCTGACCAGAACACGCCCCAGGTCTCTGCTGCAAAGCGGGGTTGACAACTTGTTTGTAGATTTGTGTAGTGCGTTGAAATCTCTATGCATATACTTCAATAACCGATGCCAAGAAAGTAATTGTTTTGACCTCATTTTTGGGGGCTGTACAGATGCAATTACAACGATCTGTGGAGTCATCCTTCAAAAGGAGGGAATCCACAGGTGCGATAGGCACTGTGAGCCCATCAGACAACACGTAGACAACAACTTCCTTCAATCAAATCCTAAGGGTCACAAATGACCACTTCAAAATAAAAACTAGACCCCATCCCCAGCTAGCACTCGAGACAAAAGACAGCTTTCAGTTAAAGCTCTAACAATAGGCTGTGAGAAGGCATCTCCTGTGAAGTACCAGAGCCATGTTTGTGGTCTTGTCACCCACCTTCCCCTCGGCTTCTTAGATTTGTTGACCTTTGGTAAGTTCTGGCAGGAAGCTCTGAGTGTAAACCACAAAAGCTAAGTATATTCAGGACTTCCTGTGAGAGCTCACCAAGGGCTGAGCTGCTGCCTCTTCTGAATCTGGGCATCTATTGCTTCAACTCAGAGGTGATTATTAAGGACAATGATGAATTAGACCCCAGAGCCTTCCTGACATTCAACCCAAGGGACGACTGGGAAACAACCCTCACTGGGTCGACTCAGCAGGAGAGAGCAGGATTCAGGCCCTGCCCTGCCCTCATCCTTCCGTGGAGTCCTGAGCAGACAACTTCATCGGCCGTCCCGGAAGGGCAGCTCCTGTCTCCTTCCCTCCAGCAAGCCTTCCTGGCCTTTCCAGCTCTTGCCCTGTCTCTCTTCAGAAGCCCTGGGCTGTTAGGTAGGCTGTAACTCCCCAGTCCTGCACAGTTCATCCATTGGTAATCACTGAGCTTCTACTGTGCATTGGGCTCTGTGCCAGGCCATAGGGGGAGGCAGAGGCACACACTTACATTACCGCCTCCACAGACCTCACATCTAGGAGATGTGTGAGCTAATTACAGGACACAGTGTGTAAGTGTGGGTCAGAGCAAACACAGGAGCTCAGAGAAAGGACTTGGAAACCCTGTGGTAAAGTAAGATTGGGGTGGCACAAAGGGCTTCCCAGGGGAGGTGACCTTTGAGCTGAGTTCTAATAGAAATGTACAATACAATCCCATTTCTAAAACATAAAAATGTAAAAAGAATGCATTTTAGGGTGAACAAAGTGCCCAGTCAATAAGGTGCTTGGGCCCTCTTTCAGCGTTGCCAGTAGTACTGCGTTGAGTACATCACTAACCGGTCAGTTCAGTGGGTCAGGACGGCCCTGAAGAAAGAAAAGGAAGTGAACGTGGGCAGCGTCTATGTCAGACGCACAGCTGCTCTGCTGCGCCTCCACCTTGAGGCAGGAAGCGTGGGGCCTCGCCTGGGATGCGGGTTGCCATCATCCACCTGTCGGACATGGTGTGACACCCACTGACTCTGCCCGGAGCACTGATCTTCTGACACTGGGTACAGCCAGCAACTACATACAGATACCATGTGAAGCGAGGCATGGTGGTGCTTGGCTGTAATCCCAACACTTTGGGAGGTGGGGCAGGAAGATTGCAAGCTAAAGTCTTGCCTGGGGAACTTGGTGATGTAGTGAGACTCTACCTCCAGATAAAAAATAAAACAGGGGCTAGAGATGTAGTTCCGTGCAATCTCTCGTGGTGCTTCCTCTGACCCCGAGAAAGGCTTGCGGAGCTTGTAAAGAAACGGAAAAATGAGGATTTGTTTGTTAGATTAAGCAGGAGACCAAGCGTGTGTGTGCGTGCGTGTGTGTGTGTGCGTGTGTGTGTGTGTGTGTGTGCGGTATATATAATCCTCCCGTCTTCTTGTGTCAACCTGGGATTATAGGCATACACTGCTATGCCTGGCTAGCATCTATACTTCCTAATAACCTCTTTAGGTGATTCCATGGGGTCTTCAAGGCGGAGAACAACAAACCTACTGGTCCTCAAATATTAATCGTTGATAAAAATTTAAGCTTGGGGATTTTTATAGAGAATGCAATGTTATAAAAAAGTAAACAGTAGTAGTTCATTTAACCAATCCACAGCAGAGAAGTCTCCAATACAAGGAAGCCAGCTATTATGGCTTAGATCTGGCACATACCCCTGAAGCCTCGTGTATTTAGAAGAGGATTGTCCTGGGGGTTAATGGACCATGCGGGCCCTGGCTGGAGGGTGAGTCACTGGGGACGTGGTCTGGAAAGGTCCGTTCTGGCCCCGCCTCTGGCCTCTCTCAGCCCTGGCCCTGATGCAACAGCAGCTGGTCTCCCCCAGGCCATCTTGCCATGCTGCCGCCTCTAGCTGCCCACGCATGGACTGACTGTGGTCTCCGAACTTTGAGAGATAAGCCTTTCCTCCTATGTTCCAGTGACAGGAAAGTAACAAAGATACCAGCCAGATGAGGAAAAACAGCTACGTAATTTACAGGACCGCAACGGTTTTCAGAGGTAAGTGAAGATAGGAAACTTGTCCACAGCCTACATCTTCACTAGTATAGCAACTTGATCCTAGCTGGCGCACCAGCCTCGCTCCACAGGGTTCTGCGGTGGCCTGGCAGCCTCATCTTCAGTCTCCTTGGTCCCTTTCTCTACTCAGTCCTAATGTTGGTCTCCTCAGGGCTCAAGGGAAGCCACCAGCGTGGATGGTAGGGCGCAAACAATCAGAAACAGGAAGCGAGAGAGGGACGTTTCAGGTAGCACCCAACTCTCCATGTTCTCCAGAGGGTGTGAAAAGATGGCCTCTAGGAAAAGAGGAACAGAATGCTATAAAAATATCCAGGGAACAGAAATTACAAATATAGTAGCAGAACAAATCCAGTAGGTCCCAAATCTAAGCAATATAAATTCTACAGAGAGAAAAGTGAACACAAAAGGGAGTTTGTTACCTGTGAGGTCATTTCAGAACAATTCCAGGACGGAAGGACTCAGTTTCCAGACCAAGGGGCTCACTAAGGACTTCAGCTTCCGGTCCAGTATGTAAGGAGTGAGAAGATGCTAACAGCCAAACATTTGAATGAGTTTGAAAATTAATAATTCTTCTAAGATCCATCAGCGAGATGGGGCCACAGGCAAACCACTGCCCCCCAAAACTGGAAAGGCCAGTAGTAGAATGCAACAAAGTACGGCTCTGCAGGGCAGAAAACCTGGGCACACACAGGCCTCACAGAAACCAGAGCCAAGGTCGGAAACCTGAGCCATCACTGGGCAATTGCTCGGGGCTCGACCTGGGCAGGTCTGAGACACACAAACTCCGAGGACATTTCCTCATGGAAAGCTCGTAGACTCTTGTGAGTTTTACCTCCAGGGGCTTGGCCAGGTCCTCACAGCGATACTGGAGGAAGCTTTCATACTTCAGGCAGGAGGAGAAGAAAAGCAACCACTCTGAAGTATGCCAGTGTGCTCTGCTATTCCCACCAACGTCTTTCCTGGGGAGAAACCGGTTAGCCAGATTTCAACCTGCAGGGATTTTATCCAAGCCTGACCGACACAACCACTCAGCCACCTTGTGTCTCTGGAAAGAGGTCAAGAAAGGAAACGACACATAAAATTCAGTCTGGAGGTACATGACCACTAAGAGGCCAGCGTCTTGAATCTCTATGCAGTGGTCCGCGTGCTCTGCAGCGTACCATGACAGCACTAAAGGCCTGTTTCTATAGTTCCGTTTACTCAGTACATGTCTATCAAAAAACTATACTGTATACTGAAATACTAAGTAAATACAGCTTAAAGAAACAGATCAGACATTGTAACCAGACTCGGACCTGACAACATTTTAAAACAATTATGGTTAAGACGACAGGGCTATGGCAAAGAAAGTAGCATGCAGAAAGGGGCCATAGGAGGAGAGAGACAGAAATTCTAAGGATCAGGATATGTGCTGTCTCTTATTTTAAAAACCTAACAGAAATGAAAAATCCTTTGATGTGTTTATTGGTAGGCTGGACACAGATTATGAGAGATTCTCTGAGCTCAAGATAACCTTACTGGAAGCGAACAAAAAATGAAAATCAAATAGATAAAAGGTAGAAAAAGAAAAGAACAAGAACAGAGGGATAACTATAAAAAGTATGACTTACCTATAACAGGAATTATATAATAGAAAGAGAACAAAGACAGAAAGAAACAGAAGAAATATTTGAAACAAACTGTGAATTTCCTCCAATTAATGTCAGACTCTAAAACACAAATCCTGGAAGCTCTGAGGCAACCAACCAGGATAAAAGCAAAAATAAAACAACAATAGCAAACCATCTCCCAGTATTTCACTTTCAAATTACAGAAAAATTAAAGATTAAAAAGAAATCTTGAGGAAAGTTTGAACAAAAAAGGGCCCCGTAGAAAATTGGAAATAAAAATTACGTATGACTTCTCAAAACCTGCAAGTAACGAAGAGAGTGGGATGAAATATTAGAAATGTTGAGAGAGAAAAAAAAACAAAAACACTTTGAAAAGTGAAGGATAAAGATATTCTCAGACAAATGAAAATTGAAGAAATTTGTTGCTAGTAAACCTGACATGCAAAAAAATAAAAAAGAAAAGAAAAATTTTCAAGAGAAAAGAAAAATGATAAAGATGTACAACTCGGTCTCCGTGCGAGATGGCCGCCAAGGGAGGGAACTGCTCAACGGCTCCTTGCAGGTTCATCAAAAGTTGAGATTTAGTTAAAAACCGCCAGCTCAATGTAGCTAGGAGAGGGAGGAGAACTCTAGGAGCTGAGGCCACAGGAAGGTGGGAAACCCATGGAAATGTCAGAAGCTGAAGAACACGTCAGCCCGGGAAGCCACCCTAAGCAGCCTGGGAAGGGATCTGAGCCGCCGGCACCCACAGACTAAGGTAAGTTCGGAGCTGGGAGCCACAGGAGTTAATAGCAGCTGGCAGCCTAAGGCCAAAGCAAACCCAGATTCGGGAGCCTGGGGAATTGACAGCAGCTGGTAGCCCTGGCCTCCAGAAACAAGCCTGTGAGTAGTACAACTGCAAATGCAGTGCAAGCTTCCCCTTGGAAAGACCTCCTGGACCTAAGTAGACCGGCACGGGAGAAGCAGTGCTCTGAAGCCACATTAGGCAGAGATGTAGTCAGGAGTGACTTTGAAAAGAGTCCACAGAGTCTGAACTGTTCAGGATAAAAGAATCTGTCAGAAGAGCCGCACATCGGGGACTTGGGGGATAATCTTACCTAGTGCTTAGGAAGGAACTGGCACAAGAGACAGTTACAGAGAGGAGAGGAAGGCCACTGATCTCCTGGACAGCTCAGCACCTCACAGGGTGGAGAGCCTGGCCCTCTGGGGAGGGAAGCTGGCACAGAGGGTGGAACGGTGCTGAGGGGGCACCTGAGAGGCCAGCAGATTGATAGGGCCCCTTTCACTGCCTACTTCCATCATAGAACTCAGGGGACTTTCAGCTCTCCCCCCAGACACCCTCATACGCATTCAAAGAAGCTAGGTCATTGAAGAGAAGTCCCCGGCGATAGAATCATGGGAAGACAGGACAATACAACATGTGCAGAAATGACCGACTCCCTAGAAGCTAATGTCATGGCATCTGAAACAGTAGAACTCATAGGAAAGGAAGTCAAAACCAATACACCAGGTGGCTTCTATGAACAGTCAGTTCAAACAGGACATTCTTAAAGAAATGCAAGTAATGATCAGTGAGCTTAAAGGGGAACTTACTACACAAATAATGGTCCTAATGGATACAAAACTTACCGGGCATCTAGAACACACAAATAAAAAGCTGGCTGAGGTAAATAGGACAATGCAAGATATAAAGGAACATTTTCATAGAAAAGTGGGAAGTCTGAAAAGAAATCTAGCTGGAGTTCAGAGTGTGAAAAATACATGTGAAAGCAGGGAAAATCAGTGGAACCCTGTGGGGACAGAATTTCAGTTCGTAAAGACAAGGCTGAGGAAACACATGCCATAATCAGGAATGTCGCCAAAATTGGAGGTCAGCAAAGTAGCTCGATACAACTGCCTATGGATGACTCAAAGAGAACAAACCTCAGAATTATGGGTGTGAGAGAAAGAACGGAAGACGGCACAGACGGTATTAAGAATATATTCACTGAAATTATGGCAGAAAATTCCGCAATCTAGGAAAAGGAATGAATATTCCGATAAAAGAAGACTATAGAACACCAAATACCTTGGCCAGAAAAGAACATCACCACAACACATGATGATAAAACCTCAGAAATTCAACAGAAAGAGAGAATGTTAAAAGCTGTAAGAGAAACATAGACATTATTCCACCCAGGCAAGCCCATCCAAATTACCGTAGATTTCTCAGTGCAAACCTTAAAGGCCAGGAGAGCCTGGAACAAAATCTTTCAGGACTTAAAAGAAATCAAGTGTCAACTCAGGATGTTGTATCCAGAAAAATTATTCCTGAAAATTAGAGAAGTAAAAATGTTTCGTGATCAAAAATGCCTAACGATATTTGCAACTACTAGCCCAGCATTACAGGAAACACTTGAAGTAATCTTAGAATGAAACAGAGAGAGGAGCAGCACCAAAGACCACAGAAGAGAGGAAACATCAAAAAGGAAAGAATAATAAAAAGACAGGGCAATTGCAGGATTCAGTAAAAATCTTACAATGATTATTCTCAATGGTCTTCATTTGCCAAATCAAAAAACGCAGCCTAATAGAGTGGATCAAGAAACAAAATTCAACCATTATTTTTTTTTGTCAGCACGATCCACACTTCACTCACAAAGAAGCACACAGACTGAACGCAAAGGGCTGGAAACAATACAACGTGCTGCGAGCGCTCCAGGATTTTATCAGAACTTCAGGGAAGAGTCAGTGCCAACGCTCCTTCAACTCTTCCATGATACTGAAAAAGAAGAAACAGTGCCCATCTCCTTCCTGGAAGTACCACCTTGATTCCTAAACCAGATACACCCCAACAAAGAAGGAAAACTACAGACCAATTTCCTTAATGAATACATGCAAAAATTCTTAATCAGTTTCTTGAAAACAGAATATAACAAATTATTAAAAAGATCATGTACCATGACTAAGTTGTCTTCATCTCAGAAATGCAAGGCTGATTTCAACATATGTGAACCAGTTAATGTAATACAGCACATTAACAAGAGCAAAGACAAAAATTATATGTTCATCTCGATAGGTGCAGGAAAAGCCTTTGACAAAATAGAACATCCTTTCCTAATCAAAACTCTCATAGAAATAGATGGATCTTTTCTGAAGCTGATAAAAGAAATTTATAACAATCCTACTGCCATTATCACTTAAATTGGGAAAAACTGAAAGCATTTCCCCTCAAATCAGGAACAAGATTGTCTATTCTCACCACTTTTATATAACATAATGATCTAAACCTTAGCCAGAACAACCAGGCAAGAAAAATAAAGAGAATATATCCAGGAAAGGAAGAAATCAAGCCATCTTTTTTTTTTTTTGCAGATGACATTATCCTTTACCTAGTGAACCCCTAAACTTCATCAGAAGGCTCTTAGAACTAATAAACAAATAGAGCCAAGTTGCAGGATATAAAATCAATAGCATACTTCTACAACACAATGAAAACCCAGAGAAAGATCAGACAAATGACCCCACTCACAGTGGCCTCAAGGAAAATTAAACACACAGGAGTCAACCTAACTGAGCAAGTAAAGGACTTCTATACTGAAAACTATAGTGCTCTGAAAAAAGAAATTGAAGAAAATTTTAGAAAATAAAAAGACATCCTCTATTCCTCGATAGGTAGAACCAACATTGTCAAAATAGTCACACTACCAAAACTGGTATTCAGGTTCAACGCAGTCTCAAACCCGAAACTAACGACATTGTCACAGAGCTCTATGCAAGAAAAAATGATCTGAAAGTCTGTGTAGAACTAGAAGAGACTCAGAATAGCCAAACCAATCCTCAGCAGCAAAACAAAAGCAGGAAGAACGGCGATACCCTGTATCAAACTATACTACGAAGCAATGAGCAAGGAGGCAGGGGAAGGTAGCAATGTTAGAGAACTGGATATAATGGACACCTAGAGACCATTCCGTACAACAGCAGGAAACACATTCTCTTCACACACGGAATATTAACCAAATGTGCCACATTTTGGGCCATTAAAACATACCCTAACAAAAATATAAGTATAGAAAACATACAGTGTATCCTTCCAGACCACAATGGAATTAACTAGGTATTATTTTGAAAAAAGATAACCAGAAAAAACCACAATATATTTGGAGATTAAATAATACCTTTCAAGAAGAAATCTCAAGAGAAAAGTAAAAATACTAAGTGAACTAAGTGAAACACAACTTATCAAAATTGGTGGGATGCAATAAAAATGGTATTTAGAGAAAAATTAATAGCACTAAATGAATATATTAGGAAAAAAGAAAAATCTAAAATCAATCATCTTAGGAAATTAGAAAAAGACGGCCATATTGAATCCACAGTAAGCAAGAAAAGAAATAACAGATTTAGAGCAGAAATCTATGAAACTGGAACATAAGAAATCAACTAAAAATCATGAATTAAAAAAACTTGAAAAGATCAATAAAATTGATGAACTTCTAACAGAGATTGTGGAACGAGGGGATTACTAAAATGAAACAGAGGACATCACTATGGATTTCACGAACATTATTGTGGCTTGAATTTGGAATGTCCCCCAAAAGTCTCATGTACTTTGGTGTTATGGGTTATCTACGGATCCGTGTTAGGAGATGGGGGCCTGGTCGGAAGGGGTGAATTACGGGCACGGGGTAGATTGTGAGCGTGTGGTAGATTGTAGATTGCAGGCACATGGATTGGATTACAGATGTGTAGAGGACTGGGGATTTAAACCTGGAAGGGGCAGAATACTGAGGCTGGACCCAGCAGGGGCAGATTACTGGGACGGGACCCAGGAGGAGAGCTCTGCCTTTCCTTCCTCACTTGGCTGGCTGGCCATGCTGCAGAGACTGCTCCAGCACATCTCCACCGTGTGCCTCCAACTGTTGCTGCCATCTGCACGTGAACTGCACGAGACCAAATGGAGCTGTGCGCTAAAATAAGTCTTTCCTCCCGTAAGTTGCGTGGATGAGTATTCTACCCCAGCAACACTAAGCTAGTAACTAATAAAACCTTCCAAAGCCTTCACACTGAGCTACATTCCTAGTTTATTTTTTATTCTAAGATAGGGTCTTACTCCATTGCTAAATTGCCCAGATTGGTCTTGAACTTGCAATTCTCCTGCTTTAGTTTTCCAAAGTGCTGGGATTATAGGCACATGCTAGCATTTAGCCTGCCCAAGGAGGTTATCCAGTGAATTCTACTAATTGCGGCCATTTTTACTCTGGAGAGGAATTAGAAGTTGCACAGTGACAGACCCAGTAAGTAAGATGCCTAAGGACACACCCACTGTTTTTTATGAGCCTTCCTTCCCATTGGATGGCCCTCAGCTGCAGCATGTACCGTACATTTGCTCACACCTTGAAAAGACACTCACAAAAGACGACTTCCTGAACGGCTTCAGAATGTTGTAGGAACAATGAGGTAAGTGAGTTTGAAGTAAGGAGGGGTATTTGAGGGGGATTAATGTCAACAGGTCTTTTATTGTAATAATTTTTTTAAAATGTAAACATTCACGATATATTTTATCACATCTCATATGAAAGAACAGGAGTGAAGCGCTGCCATTGACCAGCTTCAAGACACTGCTGTCCCTACAAAGCAACAGGAGCGACGCTAGGGTGGCATTGGGAAAAGGATTGACAGATGGATCAATGGAACAGAGCAGAAGTCCATAAATAGACCTGTGCAAGCTTAGTCATCTAATAGTTGACGAAAGATCAATGGCGATTCTCTGGGGACAGTATTATCTTTTTAACAAAGGGCCAGCTGGACATCCACATGAAATGAAATTAATCTAGATAAAACTCTTACAACTTTCGTGAAAATTAATTTAACTAGATCATAGATCTAAATTTAAAATGCAACACTAAGCATACACCACAACACACACCCGTAACATACAACACTCACCTGTAACCTCAGTGCTTGGGAGGCTGAGGACGAAGAATTGACAAGTGAGTTTGAAAATTGCCAAGTGAGACTATAGTCTGTGTAAAATAAAATAAACCAAAATAAAATAAAAACCGTAAAATTCCAACAAGATAACATGGAAGATAGTACAGATGACGTTGGCTTTAAAAATAACTGTTCAGATACAGTTTCAAAGGCAAGATCTATGAAAAGAAGAATTGATTAACTAGAGTCCTTTAAAATCAAAAATTTTCTGCTCTGCAAAAGTCAATCATGAGAACAAAATGATAAGCCGTGAACTAGGAAACATTTGCAAAAGACATCACAGATAAAGAACTGTCATCTAAAATATACTAAGAACTCTGAAAATGCTATAATAAGAACATAATTATATTATGAATGAGCCAAAGGTCTTAATAGACACCTTTGAAAAATATTTATAGATGGCAAATAGATATACAAAAAGATGCTTCATGTTATATGTCATTAGAGAATTACATATAAAAGCAAAACATGAGATACTGACAGTCTTGTTGAAATCGCCCAAATCCGGAATATTGACAACACAAAAAGCTCTGAGGATGAGGAGCAATCGGAATCCTCAAGTGGTGTTAGTAAAAGTGCAAAATGATACAGCCACCTTTGAAGACTTTTTGGCAACTTCTTAGGAAATGATACGTGCCTTTCCCCCCTCAAACCCAGAGATTACACTCTGGTATTTACCCAAAGGAACTGAAACCTTAATGTCCCCACAAAATTTTGCACACAGATATCTAACAGTGGATTTATTCCTAATTGCCAAAACTTTGAAGCAACCAGAATGCTGCTCAGTAGGTAACTTAATAAACTGTAATCCAGACAATTGAATATTATTCAGCACTAAAAAAATTGTCTATTAAACTATTGAATGGTATGACAGAAACAAATATTACTAAGTGAAAAGAGCCAGTCTGTAAAGGCTATACCTTGAGTCATTCCAACTATGTGGAATTCACAAAATGATGGAGCTGGTAAGAGGATCAGGGGCTGCTAGGGTTCAGGTTGGAGGGAAGAAGAGGAGGGCACAGAGGATTTTTAGGGTATTGTACACTCTAGGTTAACACTAAAATGGTGGGTGCGTGTCCTTATGTACTCCTTCAAACCCACAGAATGTGTAACACCAAGAGTGAACCTTAATGTAAGCTGTGGACTCCGGGTGATAATGATGCGTCTCTGTAGGTTCATCAATTATAACAAATGTACCTCTTTGGTGGGGGAAGTTGGTTATGGGGGAGGTTGTGCAGAGAGGCGGGGGTATGTGGGAAATACTTACGACTTCCTTGAAACTTTGCTCTGAATCTGAAACTGCTTTGAAGAAGTCCATTTTTTAAAGTGCTCACTAAGGACCTAGTATCATGAAAGATAACACGTTCATGATCAGATACAGAAGGAGGAGAGGGGAGGAAGTGGAGAGGGGGGAGGGAGAGACAGAGGAAAGGGACAAAGGGACAGAGAGCAGAAGAGAGACAGGCACCAAAGATAAATAATTAAGAACTGTGGATATGTCTTAGTGATAGAGGGTTTGCCTGGTATATGCCAGGCCCTGGATCAATCGCCATTACTGCAGAGAGAGAGAGAGAGAGAGAGAGAGAGAGAGAGAGAGAGAGAGAGAGAGCGCTAAGCTAAAAGGCAACAAGCTGATTTTTCTTCAACTTCTGAGAAATTTTCTGTACTCTAGACAAACTCTCAACTAGGTGTGAGGCATGTGTGTACAGCTCTAAAAAGATTTCCCTATAATTTGTTCCCTTCACAGGGAAGCTGCTCAAGGAATACGCTTTGCTTACATGAGGGTATAAACCACAAGAGAATGTCCAAGACACAGCAAGCAAGCTTATTGGTCACCCAGTGCTGATCAAGACGACGAAAGGGGCCAGGAAAGAGTTACTGAGGAATAGGAAATTGCTTGAACACTGGATGTGTTCCAGCACACCGAGAAACAACTGACACATCTGTCAGAGAGTTGGGGAATAAATTAGCAATAAGTACAGATGACATCACTCAACAAACAAAAGAAAATAACTGACTGAATGAAAAACAATAGCTTGTTTATGATGGCAAATCATTGCTTACCATATCATCTAGCAGTCCATACCAGTCACATGATTTTTAATAACATAAACAGAGAATATTAACCTATCCAAAATTAAAAGATTACTTTCCTGGAGAGATTAGGGGTGAAAAGTAATATGCAATGCCTGCAATTAAAAAAAACAAACAAGAAGCAACAACATAATCATGTTCCTTAGAGAAAGAATGTTAACATCGATGTAATGTTTAACATGTTGAAAGCGTTTCCATCTGGAGAGTGAGCATACCAAAGGGAGAATCAGGAAGCTGCTCTGAGTCATATGATGCTGCCATGTTCGAATGTGTCCTCCAAAGGTCATGTGTCCTCAAAGGTCTTAATGCAACGGCGTCAAGAGGTGAGGTCTTTAATAAACAACTGGGCTGTGTGGGCTCCGCCCTCGTAAATGGATTCATGTTGTTTTCATGACAATGTGTTTGTGCCCTTCAGAATGGGTTTGTTTTAGAAGTGAGTCTTTCTGTCTCTGTCTCTCCTCTCTAGCTTCCTCTCCCTCTTCTCTCTTCTTTCAATCCCTCTCTCTTTTCCGTGAGCTGATGTCATCAGGAAGCCCTTGCTAGACACCAATCCCCTCGTCGTGTTCTTGCCAGCCTCTAGAACTAGCAGAAATAAATCTGCGCTCTTTACAAGTTCCCCAGCCCGTATGTTATAGCAGTACAAAATGAACTAAGACTGCTTGAGTCGTATATGTCCCTTAAACCTTGGCAAAAAATAAAAATTAAATTTATCAAAGAAAAGATTAAAAATTAGGGCGATTTTTTAAAAAAGTACAGAAAAACGAAAGAAAGTACAAATCAGACTTCCAGGAGATCTCAGGCTGGGGAAGGTGGATCGGCTTGAATAAGGACTTAGTGATGACTTAGAAAAGGACCCGGTCCCCGAAATCAGCCCCAGACCACATCCTGAATCAGAGAATTGTCAACAGGAGTTGTCACATATGGGCATGAGGTAAGCGTCTTCTGGATGACGCACTGGCATGATTTCCTAGATGAGACAAACGAAAGTGGTTAAGCTTGTTTCCACTTCCTCTTCTGTTCCTTTCATCAGTGACTTTGTACGCGAGAATGGCCTCAGGCTTTGAGCTTATGTTGGTTAGTTCAGGCTGCCTGACAAGCCTTGGGGGCTTGAACAGCAGAAATTTATGGACACATATTTCTGGAGGCTGAAAGACTAAGTTGGAGGTGAGATCCCCTCGCGGCTCACAGGTGGCTCCTTCTCAGTGGGTTCTCACGTGGCCTCTCTCTGTGTGGCGCTCCCAGGTACCTCTTCCTCTTCCTACAAGGAAGTCCTATTGGATTAGCCCTACCTTCATGACCCATTTGACCTTAAGTATCTCCTTAGAATCCTTGTGTCCAAATATGGCCACCTTAAGGAGTACAGCTTCAATCCAAACTCCGTGGGGCACAGCTTAGTTGTTAGCAACATCGAGGCGTTGTCTAGCGTTCCCCAAAACAAGAAGACTTGACGGGCTCCCCCAAAACAAGAAGACTTGACGGGCTCCACGGGGAGAATGCATGTGACGTAAGCTGCGCTGGAGCCTGAGCTCCAGAGCTGCTGGCGTGAGTTCAGTGCTAACACATCACAGTGCACCTCACCTACGTCCTTAAGCAGAAACACATATGACACGATGATACATACTGATTCGTTGAGATCAGCGGCTCACCAGAACCGCATCTCCGTTGGGAGCAATGCTTCAGCATTTGCTAACTCAATATTTGCAGTGACTTTGTAGACCACAGCTGCTGTGAATGATGAGAACTGAGATCATGTGTAGCTCCTTCTGCACTGTTTGTAGGTGCCTCTTCTTTGCACACTCCTATATTGCTGTTGATGACTCACCTGTGGTGATGAGGTCACCCACAATGGCTCGGAGTGGGGAAGAGGGTGTGGGTGACGGGGCTGAACATGAAGCTTCCCCTTCCCTGCTCTTCTGTGCCCTGATTTCCAGGTGCTTGGCCCCTCGAGTGCATGAGCTCACACTTAGGTCCCCAAGAGCCTCCGGTTTTCTCGGAAGCTTCTCACTGTCATCTGTTTCTTCACGTTCATGCTTTGCTCCTGTCTGCAGTTTTTCTCTTCTGTGATTTGTCATATTGGGAGGAGAGGCCAGCAGTCAAGCTGGCTTGTTCTTTGCTGGAATTCAGTCAGGAAGGATGTTAGCAATATGATACAAGCATGATCAAATACAAATGAAATGAAAGGCATAACTGCCGAGGAAAGAAGCAAGATTGACAGGGCTGGAGAGTGAATCAGGAAGCTTCAAGGTCACCGTGAAGACACCTAAGAAGACGAAGAAGGCAGGAAAAATACAGTATTTTAAAGAGTGCAGCAGAGACATAAAAGATAAAATACCAGCATTCTGATAATAGGGATTGTGAAAGGGGAAAGAAAACACAGAAAAATTGAGCCTAGGGCACAGAGTTGAATGGAGTGACAGAAAACTCCAGTATTAGACATGTAACTATGAGTTGAGATCATGAGAGGCTGAGAGAAAATTCTAAAGTACTTTCAATGAGAAAAAAACAGCTCATAGATAAAAGAGCAAGTGTTGATTGACATGAGACTTCTCAGTTGCCACACTGGAATGCAAGAAGATGCAGAATTAGTGTTTTAAAATTACTGCACATCGAATTTTATATCCAGCCAAACTACACTGAAATGGGAGGATATAAAAACATTTTAGGTATGATAACTATATTTTCCAGCATATAAAATCTCAGACTCTGTCACACAGAGATTCACTTTGAAAAACCCTTAGAAGAAATATTCAAATTAAAGGAAAATAAATTCAACAATACTGAAAGGAAATATCGTGTTTGGGTAATTGAATAACCAGGGAAAAATTTTGCCTATGAAAGAAGCAAAGGGTGAGAAAAAGTGTAGGAATTCACAATTAGGTATGGGGTCATTACTGACTGCGAGTGTTTGACTGTCACGTTAAGGCTCTATATTTGATCCCTATCACCACACAACAAGACCAGATAGAAGAATCCAGAACTAAAGTTATAGCTAGACAATATCAAGATTTGGCAAGAGGAAGGTGTGCTGTGTTATGTATATGGAGATGGGAGACAGGAAGGAGAGACAACTTCATTGTTAGGGGGAAGAAATACGTGTCTTAAGAGCAATCACTGTAAGAATAAAAATAAAGTATGTTCTTTCATATAGAGAGACAAAATCATACTACTCAGTAATGAGTAGGAAGGTTAAAACATTTTAAAAACGTAAGTAATGAAAAATATGTGTATGTAGACAAAATAGCTCTGCTACAAAGACATATAATAAATCTAAATGAATTAAACAACCAGTAAAAAAGCAGAGTACCTCAAATTGGATATTTTTCAAAGATCCAACAATTTATTGTGTACATAAGACACATTTACCACAAATGAATATAAAAGGGTTGAAAATAAAAGGATGCTAAGCAGATATGACCCAAAGAAAGCTGAAGCAACTGTCTTATTATTGAATAAAAGAAAACTCAAGGAACCAAATTTAGACCTGTAGAAAGACTAGAAGAACAAGCACATGTGTATCTGACGTGGTCATTTCGAGAGGTGGGATTCTTGCCACCGAGCCTAGCTGCTCTGATGTGTTCCTCCTCAAGTTTAGGGGATCATGTGAATTTTCTAGGATGCCTTCCAGGTGAAGCGGGCGATGTGTGCTTTAAGAGTGCTAACATGGTAATGGCCTAGCCTCACCAGAGGTACCTGAAACAAGGCTGCTCAAGACACCCAGGGTTTGGGAGAATGAAGAAATCCTATACCAATATGTGTGTCACAGGAGGCCGACCCTGAAGGGACAGACAAGATGGCTGTGACCCAGATTGGTCGCTGTGTCAGTGCCTGCTCTGGCAGCGCTGATACAGGTATTCAAGCCTGATCCTTGGCTGTGTCGTAGAACCACATATCCTTCCAAAAGCAAGGGGAAGGAGAGAAGAGAAGTTCCTGCTTTGCAAGAGGTAAGCCTCGCATCCTCTCTGAGGTAGGGTATCTGCAAAGCCTTAGTGGAAAGGGTGAAGAAAAGGCTTCTGCACTTGCCAGAGATAGTAGAGGACAGTCTTCTACAGTCCCAGAGATCTGTGTCCGAAAGCCAGGACCAACACGTGGGTACGATTTCTGAAAGAGTGGGAAACTCTGCTGTCCCTAAACTGGTCTGGCTGGTAACTGGAATTTCACTACTAAAGATTCATACTTTTCCTCATGAATCAATGCTGAGGCACCTGAGGACTGAAAATTATGTGCAAGAACCACAGACTGGCAGATGATTTACAGGATGAATGTGTAGATAACGTTTTGGCAACAACAAATTCAGATCAGTTTACTTACTCACTTTTTTGTTTCGTTGGTTTTTGTTCTGTATGGTTCTGGGAATTGAATCCAGAGCCTTTGCATGGAGCTACTTCCCCAGCCATTAGAAAACTTTTCTTTTCTTTTCTTTTCTTTTCTTTTCTTTTTTTTCAGGATTTCAAAACAGAGTCGGGGCAAGTATGGGCTTGACCTTGTGGTCCTTCTGCCTTGGGCTCTCAGAGTGCTGCACCTACCGGCAAGCGCCATCTCACCCTGCTAACTCACTGACATCTGTTGACTATTTTAAATTTTGAGAATCTACAGTATCTTATTTTCCTTGCATTTTTATTTCAATGGAAAGAAAATAAGCCTGCTCACCTCTGGAGACTGTTTAATGCAACGAACAGGATTTGGGCACTGTTAGAATGCAAAACTCCCTGGAGAGTGTCCGTTGTTTAAAAAAATAGATTTCATTTTTTAGAGTAGTTTTAAGTTCGTAGGAAAATTGAGAGGAAGGTGTGGAGGCTTCTCCCATTCTCCTGCCCCTTAATATGCAAAGACACCAGCATTTTCAGCATCTGTCACCAGAGTAGCACATTAGTCACAATGAAGAACAGATACTGACACGTCTCTGTCATCCCAAGCTCACACGAGGGCTCGCGTGTGGTGTTGCGCATTCTATTGGGTTCTATTCTATTACAGTAGCACATAGAATTCATACTCTAAAGAGCCTTTGAGCTTTCTTTAGTCATAGACACTTACCTTTCTACTTGTCATCAAGTTTTGCGCTTTCCAGAATGTTGTGTAGTACGTACCCATCAGATTACCTGTGTTCGTAGCACCTGCTTCCCTCCTTTAAATGTACATTTAAAGTTTCTGTATATGTTTTTGTGGCTTGAGAGTTAATCTCCTCTTTGGAATCTTTAATATTCTATTGTCTGGCTGGATCACAGTCTGTTTATCCATTGACCCGGTGAAAGAAACTCTTGTTGCATCCAAGTTTGGGCAATTATGAGTCAAAGCTGAACTCAACCTTTATTGAGCAAAAAGAGTATTTGTGACAAAGATGCTGAAAATAATGAAATAGTGATGTGGACTTGGTGGGAAGGGTGCAATTTGGGGCCTTAGATTGATGTGGAAGGGAAAGAGAGAAAAATAATGTCTTCCCTCACATACCTGAGGCCAGCCTCACTCAGCGCAAGGGACTAGGGCTAAACCGGTAGGGCAGCTAGCCTGGCACCCACCTCAGCAGCTAGCAGGCCCATGAAGCCCTCCTCTGGGAGACACCAAGAGCTGCCTGAAGGTTAGAAGAGAAATCTATTCTAAGACAGAAAGTCCCTTATTATGGGGAAAGTCTTTCCTCCGCCCAGAGCTCTAGGGAGAAACTGTGGAGGAAAGGGACAGAGAGCCTCCATCCTTAGAGGGAAGGCTCCCTTGGGGGAGCTCTTCTCAGGGGGAAATCGCTCCTGGGGAGCCCTGGGGTGGGGTGGGGAGCCCTCAGGGAGGAAACTCTCCAGACGGGCCCTTATTCCATCTCAGTGGAGATGCGCCTTTCTCTTCAGGAGGTGCACTTCTCAGGGGTCAAGTTCTTACGAGAAGCACCCATCTGGGATAGTTTCCTTACTCCCTTTCCTCTTCGTATGGATTCTGGCAGACTCTCAGAGCCAGTTGTGTCCATGCTTCCTAGGAGGAGGGAAGCAATACTACCATTTACACCTCCTCACTGAAAAGGTAGCCACACGTAATCACACTGTAAAGAAAGAAAAACGCCTTTCTCTGTTCATCTTGTATTCATGACTGAAGGCTGTATAACAAAAGACAGAATGATAAGAGGAAAAATGTAAATGTAGGGAAGGTTTGTTTGTTCATTGGTTTTTGCGGTACTGAAGATGCAACCCAGGGCCTTCGCACTGAGCCACCCCCCTGCACTTTTGTGTCGGATTTTGAGACGGTGCCATGGTTTGGACCTTGCCTGTCTGTCCCCCAAACCCTCATCTATTTGGAACTGTGTTATTGGGAGGTAGGGCCCGGCAATAACCGGCAGGTGTTTAAGGGTTGACCTAGAAAGATTGTGTCAATTTGTTGACATTGTGTTGCCTACGCCAGAGCTCTCAGGTCTGTGTGTTGTTGACTCGTGGGCAGGGGCGAGGGGCGCCCACCCCGAGGAGGGGAGCAACTGGCAGCCTGAAGCAACGGAAGGAAGGAACAGGAAGCATTGTTCTTCTCGGGAAAGCTCTAGTCTTGCCTGAGTCTCCACAGACACTTGGATCCTGGTTCACTGTGTTTCTGTCTGTAACCGGGTGAGCAGCTCCCCAGCCTCTGCCATGTGCTTGCACCATGAACGGACTGTGTGAGACCTTTTGAAACCGTGAGCTAAAAGAAATCTTTCCTCCCTTAAGTCATGGATGTTGAGTGTTTTGTCACAGCAATGAGAATAAGACAGACGAGGTTTTGCTAAATCGCTAGGTCGCCCGGGTTGGGCTCAAACTAGTGATCCCATGACTCCGCCGCTCCGAGTCCTGGGGTTACAGGTCGGCACCGCCAGGCCAGGCCGTCTAGGTTTAAATTTTAAGTAACGTGGGCATGTTCACCAGAAAAGGGAATCTAAAGAACAGATAAATCCAATTACGGATCTGATGAAGTGGAGTGCAAAGTCACAGAGGAATCTACCAGGAGGACAAAAAGGTATGATCTAATGGTAACAAACTGAGGGAGGCCCAGCAAGGTGGGGCTCATTCCTGTCCCCGGGGTAGCGCTCCAGAGACGGGCTGACCCTTTGCTCCTGGTATGTAAAGACAACCCTCACATTAAGTCTTATAATCTGTCTCTGGGTAGAAAGGCAGAAGAAAACCAGTATGCATGGTACACATACATTGTGTTCTCAAATTCTGTCAGTTTAAAATATTTTAGTTCAGCGCTCCATAGACACCAGTATTTCCCTTGCCAGGCTGTGTGCACTTTATATATATATATAAAAAAATCCAGTGTTTTCTAGAATTTTCAGCTATGTAAGGAACACAGCAAGGACCATGTGAGAACCCTCCCCCTCACACCTCAAACTACTATGTTTGTGGTCAGCCCTAGTGCATAATCTCTTTTTAAAAATATCCTAGAGTGACTGGGAACAGATAATTAATGGGCCGTCTCTTTTTTGTGAGAGGGCCTTCTTGGAGCTGTACGCAGTGGAGTTGTCCTGATCTCAGCCTGGCCCCTGAGCCCCTTGGGTTGGCAGGAGCCCCCAGGAGCATCGCTGTGAGGCAGGGGTGTGTCATGCACTGTCAGCACCGATGCTGCTCTGAAACAAGTCACGGAAACAAGTCTGGCAGGAAGGTGATGAAAAGTCAGAAATCTCTAGTTGAATGTACGAACTTGTTTTTAGTGGAAAATAACTCTTCACATGACTTTTCTGTTTTTCTTTGTACTGGCAAGAGCAGTGGCAGGAAGTGTAATTCTGTTAGGATGAACTAAACAGACTTCACTGAAGGAGCCGTTTAGTGTGTGGGCAAGGTCAAGGCTGCCAACAGGGATGCTAGAATGCTGGAGGCTAGACCCATAGGAGGCTGTTATTGCCCTAGACTTGAGGGACGTGGGGTCCAGTGAGAGCAAGAGCTATGCGGAAGGGCTGCTGGGGTGGAGCGGTAGTCGTGGAAGGGCACAGGTATAACCAGGAATACGGCACCACAGCACAGGAACAGCGGAGCAGGCCAAACTTGTTTCCTGTTCTTGCTGGCCCTTGGCCAGTCTTACCAAAAGCCAGGCAGACAGAAAGCTCGGGGAATGCAGTCCATAGGGGTCCACTACCGGTTACGCAGGAAGGCACGGAAGTGGGGAGAATGGACCAAATGGACACTGAGAGGTGGGAGTGTCTGTTCCTTAGATACAGTACTGTTCTAACATACACCACAGAGGACAGTCGCTGCATTTTCACCCCTTCCACCCTCCTTCTCCCTCCCCTGCCTCACCACACTCACTTTCGTGAATCGCGAGGACCACCTCGGGCCTGCCACACACAGCAGAGAGAGCCCGTCTTTTCCCTGAGGCTCATTTTCCTCCTGTTCCATAAAAGTTGGTCAGTAAATACACAATGTAGGAAGGGCTGCGGAGAGTAGGAGCCCAGCTCTCCGAGAGCCTTCGCTCAGGCCCGTCGCACTGCGTAGAGCTGTCTGTGGAACATACAGCGCACTGGAGAGATAGACATATGACCCACGAGTGCCGCCAGGCCTTGAACGTGAGGAAGGAGGGAAACACGAGGTCGTTCCGAATTTCCGTTGGCATTAATGAGCACGTGACACTCCTCGGAAAGGTCAGAATGTTGTCAGATTCCAACCCTTACCTCCCTCTTCTTCTTCAATTTTATTGTTTACTTCCCTTCAAAAGGCCAGGAAAACACAGAACGTGCTGCTATACATTTACTTATTCTTTTATCCATTCGTGCATCCTTAGGAAATTCTTACGTTGAACATCTATCATGCCAGATAGTGAATTAGACACTGGTGTTAGGAAAATGATAATATCAGAGCTGGCCTAAAACACTCATTACCCAGTTCGGGCATAAACATGACATTTCTTTCTCGAGGCTCATCAGCCTGACCAGAGCAACTGTATTTGATTTTGAAAACCTACAGGCAATAATTAAACATCAAGCTCTGCTCTGGGTCCAGAGGAAAACACACTGGAAGCCATGGTTACCTGTGACCACTTTGCCTCCTCGATACCCCTGTTCCACACAAAGCCAGGCTGCTGCGGCCACCACCTCAGCCAGAAGACCAGGAACAAGCCTGCTGCACAAGGGAGCTTGCCTTGTGTTCATAGCAAAGTTTCTGTTAAACTCCTGCATCTACTGGGAACTTCACACTTTCATATCGAGTCCTGTTATTCTAGAATCTTCTTTCTTCTGGGCTGACAGTCTCACGGTATTTTGAGGAAAATAACTATCTAATTTTACCCATCTAATGATTTTTACCTCAAGCCATTTTAGTCCAAATATACATGATTCCAGACCCTTTCCTATTCTGTGAGCAAGTTAGAGCAAAGGAAAGCCCTTTCTAGGGAGGCGGAGGAGACATTCCTGGGAGTTTGGGAACCAGTAATTAGAAGCAAAAAAACCCCAAGGCCAGACTTGTTAGCCTCCTGCCTTAACCAGGAGTAGCCCATCAGGCCTGTGGCGCACAGGTAAAGGCTGTAGACCATCCATATCTTCTTAGGCTACACAGGGGGCTGCATGTAGGTATGCAGGTCTTGATGATCTGTGTCATACCAGCACTCGCCTCAGCTTTCTGAAAAAGTTCTTATCATCCTAAGATATAAAATAAACCACCAGGCCTCACAGCATAACATTTCTCCTGCTAGGCCAGCTCTATCACCCCCTGAGCCAGAAAAGAAAGAGGTCTGGTCTTTCTCTTTGCCCTCTGACATTCAGAAGAAGACATGACCCAGCTGACAGTTGCCATGACCCCCACGTCTGTCACTTCTTTAAAAGCGGCCTGTAGGCACTGGTTCCAGCAGCTTGCCTGGATCTTCCCACCACCCCGACAGTTATTTCTGCAACTTTCTAAACAGACCGATAGGAGCTACAACTCAGCTGACAGACACGATGCTCCTTCCCTGCCTCACCTCTGACAAATAGTAGAAAAGGTGAAGCTGGGACTAGCTCCTTGGCTGTTGTCTTCAAGTTCCCCAAACCCAAAGGGCCACGATCGCCATAGCTACCTCATAGAGACTCCGATCCCAGCAAATCACAGCAATAGCTGTGATTTCAGCCCTGCCATTTTCACAGAAACAAGAACACTGCAATCAAGCAGTTACTTATCCCGTAGTCCCACTGAGTTGTCCTAGACCCTCCCCCCCTCACCCCCCAGTCACTCTGGGTCTTACTCGCTTTGGCCTTAAGCAGGCTTGAACCATGGACTTATCCCTAGATGACTCTGTCCTGCAGTCACTCCTGACGACTCTGCTCTAACCCCTCGGTGACCCTGCTTCCCAGTGCCATTACTCTGAAAGTCCTCAGATGGGTCTGTGAAATGTAGGAAACTCTATGTATATGGCCACCTCCCGATCAGTATGAGCAGTGTTCCTTCATACTCCTTGGGTCACTTGAGAAGGGGTCCTCCTTACGTGCTACCCCACTGCGTGGCAGCGTAGACTCCAACAGAAGCTCACCTAGGGCCCCTGTTGCCCGCTTTTGGCTGTTCTCTTGAGTGGAATAAGTGAAGCAGGTTGCGCTAAAGTGAGCCAGTGACTAGGAGCTAATCGCCTGAGACTTCCAGTCACTACTGGCAGAGACCAGTGGCACTGGAGACACCAGGGACAGTGTGAACGGCACAGAGTCTCAGAGGGGCAACAGAAGGAGCTAGAAGAGCTACAGAAAGCTGCCAAGGGAGTTATGAGTCTCAGCTTTGGCAACTTTTCTGTTGCTGTGACAGCAAAAACTGGTATGTATGAGGAAGAAAAGATTTTTTAGCTCACTTTCAGAAGGCCACAGACCATTTATGGGTGGCCAGCAATGCAATGGTGGAAGCGTATCGCAGAGGCGGAGATGGAGGCAGCTCCCCACGGCATTGCAAACAGGAAGCCCAGACTCGGAGGAAAGGAGAAAGCAGCATGTGCCCTACCAGGTCCTGTTCCAGTCATCTGCCCCTTCCAGGTCCTGTTCCAGTCATCTGCCCCTTCCAGTTCCTGTTCCAGTCATCTGCCCCTTCCAGGTCCTGTTCCGGTCATCTGCCCCTTCCAGGTCCTGTTCTGGTCATCTGCCCCTTCCAGGTCCTGTTCCGGTCATCTGCCCCTTCCAAGTCAAGTCTTAGTGTTCTTCCCTTTCCAGGTTTAAGCCTCTGACCTACCACATGCCTAGAATCTGCAATCTGCCCCATGCCTGCCTTCCACCACCCACCTATCATCCACCCCATGCCAATAACTCATGGTTCCAAAGATAATCCCTAACATCCAAATGAGACTTTGGGGGGACATTGCAGGTCCAGCACAATAGCTGCAAAGGAGCCGAGGGGTGCCTAGAAGCCACCAATGGCTGTGGCACTAAGAGCTACAGCGGGAAGAGCCATAACACTAAGGACTGAGAACTGCCGGCACTCAAGATCCAGAGCCTCTATCATCCAGGGAGCCGGATTTTGCCATTCATGATTTTTACCCCAATTGAACAAATACCTGTCAACTTTTACTCTAGCAGAGGACTAAGAAATGCATAAGATAAGGAACTAGTCACCTCTCAAAATGCTTAATGTCTAGTGAAAGAGGCAACGTAGGCAAGAATGAGTCCTCTTGTTCTTTCTTACTGTCCCTTCTCCTTTCCAGAGAGCAAATTTCTCAGGGATACAAGAATGAAGAAGGAATTTTTTGTTCAAGTGACATTCAGGACTTGGGAAGAGTTAATCTTTTCGAGATAAGATACAGAATCTGTTTGAGTAGGAGATTAATATTTGCCTTCTGAAAGATCTTATATTGTTTTAAAATGTTCCATCTGATGGTCAGCCTCCTGTGAGACTTCTCCCCTTTCTTTTTGTACTTCATAATTCAAAGTCCCCCCTCATACACAAGCATATCCCAGAGAAGGAGATAAAATAGAAAATAATTGAGACGGTTCCAGAAGTTTAGATTCCAGAAGAGGCAGGATTTGGGAGTCAGTGCTGTGGAGGGAAAGGGTTAATTAACAGAGCAGCAGGAAAAGGGAAGGAGAGGCCAGGTATGGAGTGGCTGCACACAAAGGTGTGGCTCTGAGGCAGATGAACCCCAGGGTGTAGCGGTGACCCGGCACCTGTGAACCTAACTGAAAATAAATAAAGAGAAGCAAACTAACCACTGGGACCATGGAAGTCAGATTATAAGGCTTTGGATCAGCCAGAAATAAAGAGGTAGCTTTACATTCTTTGTGCTTCTATTTGTGTCTGATTGAATGAGACGCTGGGGGTTGGGGGGATCAGGTACCTTTCCATGGCCACCTCACCAGGAAAGCAGAGAACCACCCCTGCAAGTAACCAGCTAACAAGTAAAATACAAAACCAGCTCCCCTGTGACTCTACCACCTTTCACAAGGACAGATCGATTCCCAGGTTACAGACATCTGCAGGAATAGGAAGCAGAGCTCACAAAGTGCCTTGTGAATTCCAAGAAGGGAGAGGTTAACTCCTATACTTTGAGGAAAGGCAGGTTTGTGGAAGACGTCGTCTTGAAAGGGAGCCTGAAAAGACGGCTACGATCGAGGACTGGGGAGACAGATGGGACAGAAATTCTGAGCAGAGGGAGCAGAGGTGAAATGAAATGGAAATGAGATGTGTAGTCTTTATTTATCAGCGGTGTCGTGGGATATCATGTGGAAAATCAGCATGATTATTTATCTCCGTGATGCCGACCTCTTTGTATCTTTGTAATAATGACCTTGGCAGGAACTTGCATAAAATCCCAACTGGAACCAAATATTCATTTCTTATTTTTAAATAAACTGCAGGTCAAACCAAACTTGAAACAAACAGACACACACGAGTGCACACACACACACACACACACACACACACACACACACACACACACTGTACGTACCTCTCAGTTTGAACAATACAATCTTGCACGTATTAAAAAGCTATTAAAGCAAAATTGCTGATAAGAAAGGGATACTTTCAATTCTTAATTATTTCTCCTTTCTAAATATAATATCAAATTTATTTGGTAGTCTTCATTGTAGCCTCTTCATTAGCTTGCAGAGTTCAATGAGGTGGGACTTTACGTAATGATATTGATTTCTGCATGCAGCTTTCGGAATTAGTCTTCATAATTAAACCTTTGCACATTGCTGTATCCACAGGGTATCAGTCAGGGCCCATAATTGAAAACACAATCACCTTCTTAGCTAGTTCAAGTAGAAGGAAGGCGTATTATAGAACATTAGGTTTCACGTACACTCTCTGTGAAGACCAGAAAATAAGAATTGAAAGCCACACAAGCGAGGAATCAAGGTGTCACTCCTGGCAGGATTGTACCAACGAAGATCACACAGGGTAGCACATCCACGCACGCTGGTGACGCGGGGCCCTGCACATCGAGGAGCAGATAACCAGCCGCTCTTCTGTTCCTTTCTAAGAATGTGCTTGAGAGGACACCGTGACGGACAGGTCCCAAGCATCATGTCCGCCCCCATACCTGCACTGCAGTCTGGAGAAGGGCAAGTCCACTACATGTGAGATTTCCCAAAGGGAAGAAGCAATTCAAATAATGTGCGTGGCCACAGCCTGGCAGAAGTGCGCTACTCATGACTGAGAGACCAGGCGCCCTGGTGCCACACCAATCAATCGTCTTCCCTGGGCTCAGTCTGCTGAGCGCAATGGAGATTTTTGCTTTTGACCATATTTTGAGCAAAGGAGTCCGAGAAAATGTCTCACTACGAGCCACATAAAAACGCTGGGTAAAATATATTAAACCTCTTCTGAAAGGCATATGAGTTCATAAGAAAAATGAGTAATGATTTATCTCCCAAAATGACACTGAAGCAGGGAACTTGGTAATGAGCTGACCCTGAAGCAGTGGTTGCCTTTGGTCTGAGGCTCAGATGTTGAAATGCGGTGGTGACGTGCTGAAGTTAAAGCTGTGAGCCCTTACTAAGCTAAGGAGCAGGGCAGAGACCCGTGTACAACAGTGATGTAGCCCAAGAGGCAGCGAAGGGGTCTGTTTACAGAAAAACTGCTCAAAGTAAAGGGAAACATCAAGGGACTTGTTTTCAGACTTGGCTAAAACTGACGAGGTAAAAAATCTTCCCTACGAGTTTGAGTTTGGGACATGACTTTTCATACAAGAAATTGACCCCCATTCTTCTAGGTTTGTTGTGTACATGATAACAAATGGAAGCAAACTCTGTATCTGCAGGCATATCCTCAATGCAGTCTCCCAGAATTCCCACAAATAAACGTAAGATCACATCACAGAATTAGAAAAGACATAACGAAGCAAGCTATGATAAGCAAGAGCTGGTAAAGGCAACAGCTAAATTAGACCATCTAGGAATCACAAACTGGGCTTCTAGTTCGAGTTAAAGGACTAAAAGAAGGGCAGAAAATAAATTGAAAGTATGAGGATGAAATAATCACCAAAAAAGGATGAGTTACATACAGATAAAGAGAGAATTAGTGACTTGAAAGAAGTTACTCAGATTGAAGGAGGTGGGGATAGAGAGAGAGCACATATAAAAGGGGAGTTAAGAGACAAAGAAAATAGAAGGAATTTCATATACGATTAATTAAAATTCCAGACTAATGTATCAGAATTCCAGGGACACTGGTGTCTAGGAGAAATTTCAATAAATGACATTCGATTTTCCTATCGCATTTGGAATCAATTGAAACAGTACACTGAGTTCCAGTAAACGGAGACGAAAACACCAGATTACTACCGATGGAACTATTGAACGAACATGCCTTAATTAGCCTTCTTAATACTGCGCCTCAGAATTAGGCAAGTTTACTTATCACTTCACAGGGAGTGCTGCATGGCCGAAGCCGCATCCCTTGTCCGAATCCTCCAGAGCATCTGCCCTGAAGAACATAGTTGCAGAGGAACAGAAAAGGATGTGTAGCCCTCACAGCCAGCCCCCAGAGAGAATGCTTGGCTGAGCATTCTAGATACTTACCGAACCTCACCTGTTGGACAAGCCATCTTCTCATGCCAAGAAGGAGAGAGTGAGCGGACAGACTGAGGTCAGAAGTGCTACTTTCAAAGAACCTCTTCCTATCAGAGGACAGGCATCATTCAAAGAGGTAGCACGTAAGAATTCTTCAGAATCATAAGCCAGACGTGGTATCACAGGCCTATAATCCCAGTACTCTGGGAGGCCACGTCAGGAGAATCACAAGGTTGAGTGCAGTTTGGACAACTTAGCAACTTAGCAAAACATCGTCTCAACAATATTTTTTAGAAGGATTGGGGGTGTTATTCCATGAGAAGGCCCAACTTCCACACCCAGTACTGCGAGTCAAGCCATCGTCAAGCAATCGGGATCCTGGGTCAAAGAAGCAAACCAATACAAAATAATCTGCTCCTAAACACACTGTAGTGAACCCGTGTAACATTAGGGACAAAGGGAACTGAGAGGCACTTAGGCATTTTGGGAGCTGAGGTAGGAAACTCACAAGTTTGAAGTCAGCTTGGGCAACTTAGTGACTTACAAGACTGTCTCAAAATCAAAAATCAAAAATGTGCTAAGAACGAAGCTCAGTCTGAAAGCCCTGGATTCAATCCCAAATACCCCAGAAAAAGGGCAATTAGAAAACAAAAATACAGATTACTGCCTAAGGCCTTAAATGGCAGCAAGATATAAGCCGGAAGATGTAAAATAAGATTTCTATATTGCTTGGTAGAAATGGCTGTCAACTTAAAACTGTATCCAGCAAAACCATCTATTAAGAAAAATGGCAAAATAAGGATGTTTTTAGAACAGCAACAAATCTGAGAACTTGTTTTTTGTGGCATTGTCTTGCATATTTTGCTTGTTAAGACAGGGTCTTGCTTTGCACTTCAGACTGGCCTTGACTTTCTTACGTTATAACTTGGGATCCTGCCGCCTCAGTCTCTGGAATTTTGGCATTCCAGGCATGTGCCACCATGTTTGGCATGAGAGATTCTTACTACAGAAACTCCTGAAATATATTTATCGCAGGAGGGAGCAAAGCTGGGTTTGGCTTAATGGTAGAACATTTGCATTACATGCTCAAGGCCCTGGTTCCATCCCGAATACTGCCATCCTCAATGAGAAAACCAATCAAAATCAGGAAGTAGCAAAACATATACCACGTGAGAAATCAAAGGTGCAGGATGGAACACCACATGGAAAACCTCTTCAGCCTTCCACCGCCTCCGGTTCATGCTCTTCGTGTAGGCTCTGAGGCTTAATCTTGTGACTTTGTTGCTCTGCGTTTGGAATGGTACAGCCCCACCCACTTCTCTACGGAGCTTTAACAAGGATTAAGGTACTTAAGGTAGTACTGCCACTTTCTCTGAAAGTTCACATCTGGCATGTTACAGGTAAGGGAAAAAAGAGAAAAGAGAAGGAGAAAAAAATGGGCAATTGTAGTATGTGATGTGTTATCTTTAGCCATGAAGAGGATAGATCTCTCTGGTAGAACTTCCTCTGGAAACGTTACCAAAAACCCTTATGCCTCAGTGTATTGTACAGAAGGGGCAGAAGAAGAGAAAAACTGCATTTTGCTGATCCTTGCCACCGTCTGCTTCACTTAGATCAGTTTATCTTGTGCAGAACTCACTCCCCTACGCTTCAGGCACCATCCCAGCGCTCCAAGGCTGCTCAGCAAGCCAACGAGTATACCACACGGGGCCGCACTTCACTCAGTTTCCAGAAGCCAATGTGCCTGGTGTATGAGCTGTAAGAGCCTGGAGCCGTCACCTGGTCTTCAGACAAGTCAGAACTCTCCCCCAGGTGCCAGCGGGTTGGGAATGGGAATGAAACAGCAGTTGTTTCTCTGAAAATAAAGAGACAATCAAGAAAACCTGAGAAGGTTTTGAGCCCATGAACTCTTAAAAACAATTCTTCTGTCCATGAGATTAACTAATCTGCTTAGAAATTAAACTTTTATCTCGACTTTCTTAGAACTACTCTCTTCCCAAGAACTAACTGAAACACTCTGGTTTGAAACCAGATATCCCCACCCAAGTGTTAAAAGAAGGTCACCAGTTGATGGCATTATTGACGGGTACTAGAAACTGTAGGAGATGGGACCTTATTGGAGGAAGTAGGTCAGTGGGGCATGTTCTTGAAGGGGATATGGCCCCTCCTTTCTCTCCGTGCTTCCGGGCCCCCTTACAGTGAGCAGCTCCGCCCACAAGGTGGTCCCTGCCATGAAGGTCTGCTTTGCCCCAAGCACAACACGACAAGGGATCATGACCTTAAACCTCTGACACAGAAAACTCAAAATTAATTCTCTTTTCTTTCAAGTTGCTTACCTCAGGTATTTTGTTCCAGTGATGGAAATCTGACTAATACACGAATCCAGATTAGACTTTTCTAAAGGAAAAGTCAACCACTGTACCAATCAGAAAACGAAAGTGTGTGCCATAGCAGCAAACAGCACCACAAAGGTTAATCTCACCTTTACACAACGTCATCGCAGGTCCCAGGTGACTCTCCACGGCACAAGCACCACCAGCATCCAGCCGGATGGAGTCTCTGTCTCAGCTTGTGACGGCCTTGGTGAGTGAGGCAAGTGAAGGGCCTGGAGGACCTCGACCTGCTCTTAAAGCTTCCTCCCGGGAGGGTGCACTGCTTCACCACACGGCCTCAACCATCACACGGCTCTGCCTGACTTCAAAAGAGGCACAGAGTACATAATCTTGCATGTGTCTGAATGGGTAGGAGGCCTCCTGGACAACACAAGTAGTGATTCCCACAAGCATTTTTTTTTTAAATAGGACTCTTGCTGAGAATATAAATTTAATCACTAAAATACTATCACCCCCATTCTTCTCATTTTCTGTCATATTTTTATTCTGCACACATAACTATTCGGCTTAAGTATCAATTTCAGGAAGATTTAAGTGTATTTTTTGTGGCAATCCCATCATCTCTGGAAATATCCTAATGAGAAGTCTTATATTCAGTCTTAGGGAAAGTTTTGGTACGTAGCAAAGTTGAAATTGGCTGAGAACAACAGTTTTAGAACTGAAAAAGGACCTCAGAATTGCATGTGTGCGCAGACACACACTCACACACACACAGACACACAAACACACACAGAGGTTTTCATGATGATCTGCAGAAATCTTCCCTGTCAAAGAGTGTGATTTTAACACGTCCAGTGTGCCTCTCATCACTGCCAGAGTGGCCATTCAGTCCCTTTCCACTGTCGTGTCCTTCTTACAGCCCCTCTCCCGCTCTCCCCGGGCTGGCTCGCGGCCTCTTGCTGGTCTCCCTGAGTCTCCCATCCCCATCTGACCCATATTCCACGCTGAGGCCACAGATCTCATTTACATTCAGCCTGTGGTTTTAAATATTAGACACTGTGCCTAGTATTTTCTAGGTCTTTCCTAAGTGTGTTTTGTCTCTGCCGAGATGGAAAGCTTCTGGGGATGAGAACTGCTTCATAAATTGTTGCCTATTTTCTCCCAGACTTGTTTCCTCCTTCCTCCAGCACCTGGTCCTGAACACTGTGTGTTCACAGTGCACTCAATAAATACTTGTTGAATTGGATTTTCTAAGCCATACTAATTATCCATTCAGCTCAAGTCACTGCGTCTATGTAGAATGATGGATTTCCAGACACCAGGACTGAGGGTCAATTCAAATCTCTTGAGGGCCTATTGGATTTACAGTTGCAGACCACCTTCCTTTTTCCACACTGGTAAATAGAGGGCACAGGACTATGCCACCCAGGATTCCCAAGCAGCTGCCCTGCATTTTATGCCACCCTTAGAATTAGTCCTAGTGGCAACCATGAAAATAAACCCGTTTTTTTCCTAAATTCTGTCAACAAAAGGGCCAATGAATGTCAAATTAATGCCTCATTGAAAACACACAGCATCCTGTTTTTAACTTCCAGGAGGAAGTGGACCCCAAGATTTCCGAGAACACTCAAAGCAATTTCTCCACTAAGTACATTTCTTGAATGTCTGCAGGAACGACAATGTTTTCATTCTTAAAAGCCCGAATCACTGGAATACATTCCAAAGAGTGACATTTGGCTATTGTCACAGTTTGTTTCTAATCTAAGTGCAGAGGGCGACTGGGTGAAGTAAGGCCAGGAATCTCACATTTTGCCCGTTCCTTGCCATGTGGCTATGCAGGTACAAACAAGAACGATTTATTACATAACAGAAGATGTCCTGAATTGCTGAGATCAATTTTAATGCTCTAGCACATAAATTAGCAAAATGGCAGTGCCGTAAGCACTGAGAGCACAAAAGTCACAGGGAAAACTCTGCAAGTCACAGCACATAAAAAAGCTGCTACTGAAACGTATTCAATGAATCACTGTGTTCTGCAGAGACAAGCAGGTATCTCTAAGAAGGTGCCAGAATCTTCCCAGTGTTGGGTAACTTCATACAAGTGACCCGACACGACAAAGACAGATTCTTTGAACTGGACACCTCTGCGAATTGTCTGAGGTGTTGTGGGCTGATGGTGAGTCCCAAATGTTAACTCTCACTAGTAAAGATTGACACACGGGATACACACAAATAATCTTAACAAGGCAACAAACTACTCTGAGGTAAACTGATAGAGATGCCATTAGCCAAATATTTTTGCACTCACACAATTATATAAGCTCACATTTCTGACTGATACATTTAATGACCTCAAAGAATCATGCAGCCGTGCACAGGAGCAACATTACCAGGCAAACAACTGCAGACGGTGATTGACAGGGATGAAGCGGAAACAAGTGTACAAAAACCAAAAATCACATTGTCTGCTTTGAAGAAGAATATACCTCTCACAGAGACAAGAGCTAAGTGAGGAAACTCGGTAAAAGGCTGCAGACTAAAGTCATCTAACGTCAAAAGTTGCCAAACCATTAAAACATACTGTTTTCCAAAGGGTGGGGACATATTGTCAGAGCAATCCAGTTTTCACACTCTCCACGCACAACGTTAACTAGTTAAGGGATGACAGCAGTAACTAGATTTTGTTAATGGTCCAACTTCAAAACAGTCAGTCATTCCGCGGCTCCCTTTTCAAGCCTCTAGAGCCGCTAGTGAACGAACATTGTCAGACTAACAGCAAGCTCTTTTTTAAACACTTGCATTTTGTGGCTTCTATTCTTTGTAGTTGGTATTTTCTCCGTGTTTTACCCTGGAAACCAAACACAGAAATCAATTGGCTAGTGTAAGATTCAAACATTTGTCACTTTTGAGTCAAAGTTATTGTATTCATGGTGACAGCCTCATTTTTGAGTGATGAGCCTCATAAAAAACAAGGGGCATTTACATCTGAAATGAAAAACAGAAGCCAGGCTCAGGCATGTATATCCAGCTTCTGGGGAAACTGAGGTTGGATGATCATGAGTTTGAGGCCAACCTGGGCAACTTAGTGAGAACTCATCTAAAAAGGAAAGAAAGAAAGACAGAAAGGGGAAGAAAGAAAGAAAGGAAAGAGAAAAAAGAAAGGAAGAAAAAAATTTGGAAAAGAAAAACAGCAGCCAGTGAAGTGTCAGGGACTCTGATTAAGACTTTTTAAATTTAGAACATATATTGCTAATAAAACATTTTAATACCAGTGAAATATATGTTAATTACAAAGCCTTTGAGATTCTAGCATTGAAGCCATACTAGCATTGGGAACTCACTTTCTCAGTGTAAATAAATAATTGTCCCTTACTAGATTTGCAGAGTTCCAAAGCTGCATGATAAAATGACATTTACATTTGCTAGGACACTTTCAGACTCATTATCTTCAGAATAATCCCCTGACGTAGAAAGTAGCCTTGGAGGACCAGCTGGAGACTGAGCCACACACCACAGGGCCGAGGGTGGGTGTGCAGTGACTTTAGGCCAGGTGGCCAAGGTCCATGGACGTGACGCCGAAGGTCAGAGATAAAATGCTCACTTTCTGGGGAACAATAACTGGTCAATAGTCTTCCTGGCTTTTATATGTAATCATTCTCTGAGGGCTGCAATAGAGGCCTGGTAGGAAAGGTGGCAGGAAGGAAATCGCTTTCATCCATCAGTCCCGGAGACAGTTCCCAGCAAAGGAGACCCCACAAAGTCGAGCTGCTGGGAGCTGCCCCCTGCGAGCCCACTCCAAGCTGGTGGCACTGGTGGAGTTTCTCCTGGTGAGGGTCCTATCAAAGGGTTTGCCCAGAGCTGAGCAAGCTGTGTGGCCACTTGCTAATACACCCACGTGAAGCCCAGCAGGAAAGGCTAGTAGTTAAACCAAACTTTATGCAGAAATGTTTAAAAACTGCTTGGAGTAGGTTTCACTTTATTTTAATGCAAACACGATGGGAGAGGCTGAGTGAAAAGTAAAGGCTGAGGTCTAAGGGAGAGACTTTGTAGCAGACAGGAATCATAGAGGTGTAAACGTCAACACTTCCTGAGCACCTGCTTTCGTGTCTATTAAACTTTTCATTAGCTCCAGGAAAAACTAAGTCTCGGTCTCAGTTTCTTGCCCAATGTCTCATGACCATTAAAAGGCCCCTGAGAGAATGGAGCAAGTCCAGGCAGTGGTCTTTCCAGCACATTTGCGAGAACATGACGTAAGAATATCTGTGAAGACTTTTGATGCCTGTGCAGAAAAGCATTAATCAAGCAGGCCCGAGACTATTATCCTTGGAATGGCCTGCTTTGCAAGGTCGGCTGGTGGCTGGGAACTCGAATGGTAAACAGTTCCCTAGACGGATATAAAACCTTCCTTAAGCGATAAGGGTGGCTCACTGTGCCTATACTATGTGCGCAGACTCTGGCCTGTGCTGCACACCTGCTCTCCTTCTGGGAATCCGGAATTTTGTTATGTGCTGGGCACCTAATGTCTACATGACCAGACTCCAATAAAACCCTTGAATGCTGAGTGCGATGAGTTTTCATGGTAGGCAACGTTTCATATGTGTGGTTAACAGTCAGTGTTGGGGGAAGTGGTCCCAGCTGCTGTGGCTCCCCAGAGAGGACCCCCAGAAGGTTGCGACTGATTTCTTCTGGGCTCTCCCCCTCGCTCCTTCTCTCTGCCTGGTTTTACTTTTCATCTTCTCTCTGTGAAATAGGCAATAGCTATGAGGACAGCAAGATGCTGAGACCAGGAGTCCCTTTAGGGAAGCACCAAACTTGGAGGCGGTCTAGGGGACCCCAAAAATAAGGCCTTAAAAATAGCAAGTATCGTACTTACGACTTTCAAGTGATTGACATTTGCTTTCATATTTCGTTTCTGATTCAATAATACTTGTACTGAATATTAAAATTCAACAAGTACTCAAAGGCGACAAAAGGTATAGTCTCACTTACCTCTTTCTAGACCTTTAGTTCTACTCCCTGGAAGGATCTATTTTCAACTCTTTTAGACATTTCCTGTGATAGTTACATCCATACTAATGTGTATGCTTGTACTTACTCTTTTATTTTTATGTTAATATTACTTCCTGTTTTCCCCATTGAAAATAAAGATTGAATCATCACACTCAATATACCCACACAAATTCTTCTTGCTTCAATCCTTGTAATGTGGTTTTTGGCATAAATTTTATTTTAAAAAACTAGAGTTTGAACTTCTGGTCAAGACAGCACCTGAATAACAGAGCTGCACAGTATCTCCTCATGGACCCACTTTAAAAAGTTGAGAATTTAGTCAAAAACTGCCTGTTCAATGTAGCTAGGCAGGGAGGAGCACCCCTACAATTGAAAGGAGGCCAAGGGAAGATCAGAAATCCTGAAGGAACATTAGCCGAGGAGGAAAAATCAGCAGCCCAGGAAGCCGCCCCAGGCCGGCTGCAAATGGGGGGCCGTGGGCATCTGCAGACGGAGGAAAGCCTGCGTGGGGCTTGGAACTTCTGATGGAGCTAGGAGAGAAAATAGCCCCCAACCTCGGACAGGAGGCCACAGGAAAGTCAGAAATCCTGAAGACATACAGAAGGCAGAGAAGCAGCCAGCTGGGCGCGGCCCTGAGCTGCCGGCACCCACAGAGCACAGGCAGAGGAAAGCCCGGAGGCCAGAACCTCAGACTGAGGTAAGCACAAATCTGGGAGAAGGGGGAATCTCCAGCGGCTGGCAGTCCCGCCTCCAAAAAAAGGAACCGGCAGGTAGTAGCTCCATCCAGAAAAGGCCTCCTGGAGTGCAGGGCAGAAGCTGTGCTTGGAAGCCATCACAGGCAATCACATACGCACGAGTCGTTAAAAAATTAACAAGTCCGAGACTGAACTGATACAAGTAAAAGAAAGCTCAGAAGAGCACACCACGGCATTTGGGGTCGTTCTTAAGCAGTGCCTAAGAAGAAAGTGGTGTGAGAGGCAGCTGCAGAGAGGAAAAAAAAGCCTCTGGCCTCTTGAATGGCCCAGAGGACTAAGAGCACCTCCAAGGGTGGAGAGCTGCGTCCTCGGGGGAGGGAAGCGAGGACAGGCAGGAGAGCTTTTCTGGGGGGTGGGGGTGGGGGTGAACAAGACACCTCAGAGGCCATCAGACAGTTAAGTCCGCCGTCACACCCAACACAGAAGTCAGAGGAATTTCAGCTCACCTCACCCGCCATCATAGTCGTGCAAAGAAACCTCTAGGCTAGGCCTGTAAAGTGAAGCCCCTCAACAACAGACACATGGGAAGAAGACAGGGCAACAGGGCACCCACAGAGATGCCTGAGACCCCAGAAACTAATGTCATGGACCCTGAAGTAGTGGAACACATAGGGAAGCAAGTCAAAGAGCGAATAAATGAGTCGAGCAACCAGTTCGAACAAGATATTCTCAAAGAAATGCAAGCCTTATCAGAGGGCTTAAAGAGGAACTTCCTAATCACATAGTGGTCCCAGTAGAGAAAAACCCACAAATAAAAAGTTGTCTGAGGTAAATAAGGAAATGCAAGATATGAAGGAACATTTTGATATAGAAGTGGAAAATATGAAAAGAAACCTAGATGAAATTCAGAATATAAAAAATATATGTCAAAGCAGGGGAAGATGACTCAAATATCGTGAGGACAGAATTTCAGACCTTGTAGACAAGGTTGAGAAAACAAATGCTGTAATTAGGCACAACTCCAAAATTAGAAATGAGCAAAGTAACTGGATACAACAGCTGATGGATGATTCAAAGAGAAGCAATCTCAGAATTATGAGTGTGAGAGAAAGAGCAGCAGATAGCACCAAAGGCGTAAAAAATTTATTCACTAAAGTAGTGCAAGGAAATTTCCCTAATCTAGAAAAAGAAATTAATTTTCAAGTACGAGAAGCTTATAGAACACCAAATAACCTAAACCAGCAATTGAGACTTGCCACAACATATCATAATCAAAACCTCAGAAATAAAATATAAAGAGAGGATATTAAAAGCAGCAAGA